>CAKAJI010000088.1:0-52505 GCA_916610255.1 Lasioglossum lativentre
TATTATAAGGTATTTTCAATGATACACTGCATATTACGTTATATTATAAGGTATTTTCAATGATAAACTACGATATATTATAAGGTATTTTCAATGATACACTGCATATTACGTTATATTATAAGGTATTTTAAAAGATACACTACAAATTACGATATATAGTAAGGTATTTTCAATGATACACTTCATATTACGTTATATTATAAGGTATTTTCAATGATACACTGCATATTACGTTATATTATAAGGTATTTTCAATGATACACTGCATATTACGCTATATTATAAGGTATTTTCAATGATATACTGCATATTACGCTTTATTATAAGGTATTTTCAATGATACACTGCATATTACGTTATATTATAAGGTATTTTCAATGATACACTGCATATTACGTTATATTATAAGGTATTTTCAATGATACACTGCATATTACGTTATATTATAAGGTATTTTCCATGATACACTGCATATTACGTTATATTATAAGGTATTTTCAATGATACACTGCATATTACGTAATATTATAAGGTATTTTCAATTATACACTGCATGTTACGCTATATTGTAAGGTATTTTCAATGACACACTGCATATTACGTTATATTATAAGGTATTTTCAATGATACACTGCATATTACGTTATATTATAAGGTATTTTCAATGATACACTGCATATTACGTTATATTATAAGGTATTTTCAATGATACACTGCATGTTACGCTATATTGTAAGGTATTTTCAATGACACACTGCATATTACGTTATATTATAAGGTATTTTCAATGATACACTGCATATTACGTTATATTATAAGGTATTTTCAATGATACACTGCATATTACGTTATATTATAAGGTATTTTCAATGATACACTGCATGTTACGTTATATTATAAGGTATTTTAAAAGATACACTACAAATTACGATATATAGTAAGGTATTTTCAATGATACACTTCATATTACGTTATATTATAAGGTATTTTCAATGATACACTGCATATTACGTTATATTATAAGGTATTTTCAATGATACACTGCATATTACGCTATATTATAAGGTATTTTCAATGATATACTGCATATTACGCTTTATTATAAGGTATTTTCAATGATACACTGCATATTACGTTATATTATAAGGTATTTTTAATGATACACTGCATATTACGTTATATTATAAGGTATTTTCAATGATACACTGCATATTACGTTATATTATAAGGTATTTTCCATGATACACTGCATATTACGTTATATTATAAGGTATTTTCAATGATACACTGCATATTACGTAATATTATAAGGTATTTTCAATTATACACTGCATGTTACGCTATATTGTAAGGTATTTTCAATGACACACTGCATATTACGTTATATTATAAGGTATTTTCAATGATACACTGCATATTACGTTATATTATAAGGTATTTTCAATGATACACTGCATATTACGTTATATTATAAGGTATTTTCAATGATACACTGCATGTTACGCTATATTGTAAGGTATTTTCAATGACACACTGCATATTACGTTATATTATAAGGTATTTTCAATGATACACTGCATATTACGTTATATTATAAGGTATTTTCAATGATACACTGCATATTACGTTATATTATAAGGTATTTTCAATGATACACTGCATGTTACGTTATATTATAAGGTATTTTCAATGATACACTGCATATTATGCTATATTATAAGGTATTTTCAATGATATACTGCATATTACGCTTTATTATAAGGTATTTTCAATGATACACTGCATATTACGTTATATTATAAGGTATTTTCAATGATACACTGCATGTTACGTTATATTATAAGGTATTTTCAATGATACACTGCATATTACGTTATATTATAAGGTATTTTCAATGATACACTATATATTACGTTATATTACATTTTATTTTCTATGATACACTGCATATTACGTTATATTATAAGGTATTTTCAATGATACACTGCATATTACTTTACATTATAAGGTATTTTCAATGATACACTGCATATTACGTTATATTATAAGGTATTTTCCATGATACACTGCATATTACGCTATATTATAATGTATTTTCAATGATATACTGCATATTACGTAATATTATAAGGTATTTTCAATGATACACTGTATATTACGTTATATTACATGGTATTTTCTATGATACACTGCATATTACGTTATATTATAAGGTATTTTCAATGATACACTGCATATTACGTTATATTACATGGTATTTTCTATGATACACTGCATATTACGTTATATTATAAGGTATTTTCAATGATACACTGCATATTACGTTATATTATAAGGTATTTTCAATGATACACTGCATATTACGTTATATTATAAGGTATTTTCAATGATACACTGCATATTACGTTATATTATAAGGTATTTTCAATGATACACTGCATGTTACGTTATATTATAAGGTATTTTCAATGATACACTGCATATTACGCTATATTATAAGGTATTTTCAATGATATACTGCATATTACGCTTTATTATAAGGTATTTTCAATGATACACTGCATATTACGTTATATTATAAGGTATTTTCAATCATAAACTACGATATATTATAAGGTATTTTCAACGATACACTGCATATTACGTTATATTATAAGGTATTTTAAAAGATACACTACAAATTACGATATATAGTAAGGTATTTTCAATGATACACTTCATATTACGTTATATTATAAGGTATTTTCAATGATACACTGCATATTACGCTATATTATAAGGTATTTTCAATGATATACTGCATATTACGTTATATTATAAGGTATTTTCAATGATACACTGCATATTACGTTATATTATAAGGTATTTTCAATGATACACTGCATATTACGTTATATTATAAGGTATTTTCCATGATACACTGCATATTACGTTATATTATAAGGTATTTTCAATGATACACTGCATATTACGTAATATTATAAGGTATTTTCAATGATACACTGCATGTTACGCTATATTGTAAGGTATTTGCAATGATACACTGCATATTACGTTATATTATAAGGTATTTTCAATGATACACTGCATATTACGTTATATTATAAGGTATTTTCAATGATACACTGCATATTACGTTATATTATAAGGTATTTTCAATGATACACTGCATATTACGCTATATTATAAGGTATTTTCAATGATATACTGCATATTACGCTTTATTAT
The DNA here is from genome assembly GCA_916610255.1 of Lasioglossum lativentre. Taxonomy (NCBI): domain Eukaryota; kingdom Metazoa; phylum Arthropoda; class Insecta; order Hymenoptera; family Halictidae; genus Lasioglossum; species Lasioglossum lativentre. The sequence continues at coordinate 3,232 of CAKAJI010000088.1, forward strand.
AAGATATTTTCAATGATACACTGCATATTACGTTATATTATAAGGTATTTTCAATGATACACTGCATATTACGTTATATTATAAGGTATTTTCAATGATACACTGCATATTACGTTATATTATAAGGTATTTTCAATGATACACTGCATGTTACGTTATATTATAAGGTATTTTCAATGATACACTGCATATTACGTTATATTATAAGGTATTTTCAATGATACACTGCATATTACGTTATATTATAAGGTATTTTCAATGATACACTGCATATTACGTTATATTATAAGGTATTTTCAATGATACACTGCATATTACGTTATATTATAAGGTATTTTCAATGATACACTGCATATTACGTTATATTATAAGGTATTTTCAATGATACACTGCATATTACGTTATATTATAAGGTATTTTCAATGATACACTGCATATTACGTTATATTATAAGGTATTTTCAATGATACACTGCATATTATGCTATATTATAAGGTATTTTCAATGATATACTGCATATTACGCTTTATTATAAGGTATTTTCAATGATACACTGCATATTACGTTATATTATAAGGTATTTTCAATGATACACTGCATGTTACGTTATATTATAAGGTATTTTCAATGATACACTGCATATTACGTTATATTATAAGGTATTTTCAATGATACACTATATATTACGTTATATTACATTTTATTTTCTATGATACACTGCATATTACGTTATATTATGAGGTATTTTCAATGATACACTGCATATTACTTTACATTATAAGGTATTTTCAATGATACACTGCATATTACGTTATATTATAAGGTATTTTCAATGATACACTGCATATTACGCTATATTATAATGTATTTTCAATGATATACTGCATATTACGTAATATTATAAGGTATTTTCAATGATACACTGTATATTACGTTATATTACATGGTATTTTCTATGATACACTGCATATTACGTTATATTATAAGGTATTTTCAATGATACACTGCATATTACGTTATATTACATGGTATTTTCTATGATACACTGCATATTACGTTATATTATAAGGTATTTTCAATGATACACTGCATATTACGTTATATTATAAGGTATTTTCAATGATACACTGCATATTACGTTATATTATAAGGTATTTTCAATGATACACTGCATATTACGTTATATTATAAGGTATTTTCAATGATACACTGCATGTTACGTTATATTATAAGGTATTTTCAATGATACACTGCATATTACGCTATATTATAAGGTATTTTCAATGATATACTGCATATTACGCTTTATTATAAGGTATTTTCAATGATACACTGCATATTACGTTATATTATAAGGTATTTTCAATCATAAACTACGATATATTATAAGGTATTTTCAACGATACACTGCATATTACGTTATATTATAAGGTATTTTAAAAGATACACTACAAATTACGATATATAGTAAGGTATTTTCAATGATACACTTCATATTACGTTATATTATAAGGTATTTTCAATGATACACTGCATATTACGCTATATTATAAGGTATTTTCAATGATATACTGCATATTACGTTATATTATAAGGTATTTTCAATGATACACTGCATATTACGTTATATTATAAGGTATTTTCAATGATACACTGCATATTACGTTATATTATAAGGTATTTTCCATGATACACTGCATATTACGTTATATTATAAGGTATTTTCAATGATACACTGCATATTACGTAATATTATAAGGTATTTTCAATGATACACTGCATGTTACGCTATATTGTAAGGTATTTGCAATGATACACTGCATATTACGTTATATTATAAGGTATTTTCAATGATACACTGCATATTACGTTATATTATAAGGTATTTTCAATGATACACTGCATATTACGTTATATTATAAGGTATTTTCAATGATACACTGCATATTACGCTATATTATAAGGTATTTTCAATGATATACTGCATATTACGCTTTATTATAAGATATTTTCAATGATACACTGCATATTACGTTATATTATAAGGTATTTTCAATGATACACTGCATATTACGTTATATTATAAGGTATTTTCAATGATACACTGCATATTACGTTATATTATAAGGTATTTTCAATGATACACTGCATGTTACGTTATATTATAAGGTATTTTCAATGATACACTGCATATTACGTTATATTATAAGGTATTTTCAATGATACACTGCATATTACGTTATATTATAAGGTATTTTCAATGATACACTGCATATTACGTTATATTATAAGGTATTTTCAATGATACACTGCATGTTACGTTATATTATAAGGTATTTTCAATGATACACTGCATATTACGATATATTATAAGGTATTTTCAATGATATACTGCATATTACGCTTTATTATAAGGTATTTTCAATGATACACTGCATATTACGTTATATTATAAGGTATTTTCAATGATAAACTACGATATATTATAAGGTATTTTCAACGATACACTGCATATTACGTTATATTATAAGGTATTTTAAAAGATACACTACAAATTACGATATATAGTAAGGTATTTTCAATGATACACTTCATATTACGTTATATTATAAGGTATTTTCAATGATACACTGCATATTACGTTATATTATAAGGTATTTTCAATGATACACTGCATATTACGCTATATTATAAGGTATTTTCAATGATATACTGCATATTACGCTTTATTATAAGGTATTTTCAATGATACACTGCATATTACGTTATATTATAAGGTATTTTCAATGATACACTGCATATTACGTTATATTATAAGGTATTTTCAATGATACACTGCATATTACGTTATATTATAAGGTATTTTCCATGATACACTGCATATTACGTTATATTATAAGGTATTTTCAATGATACACTGCATATTACGTAATATTATAAGGTATTTTCAATGATACACTGCATATTACGTTATATTATAAGGTATTTTCAATGATACACTGCATATTACGTTATATTATAAGGTATTTTCCATGATACACTGCATATTACGTTATATTATAAGGTATTTTCAATGATACACAGCATATTACGTTATATTATAAGGTATTTTCAATGATACACTGCATATTACGTTATATTATAAGGTATTTTCAATGATACACTGCATATTACGTTATATTATAAGGTATTTTCCATGATACACTGCATATTACGTTATATTATAAGGTATTTTCAATGATACACTGCATATTACGTAATATTATAAGGTATTTTCAATGATACACTGCATGTTACGCTATATTGTAAGGTATTTTCAATGACACACTGCATATTACGTTATATTATAAGGTATTTTCAATGATACACTGCATATTACGTTATATTATAAGGTATTTTCAATGATACACTGCATATTACGTTATATTATAAGGTATTTTCAATGATAAACTGCATATTACGCTATATTATAAGGTATTTTCAATGATATACTGCATATTACGCTATATTATAAGGTATTTTCAATGATACACTGCATATTACGTTATATTATAAGGTATTTTCAATGATACACTGCATGTTACGTTATATTATAAGGTATTTTCAATGATACACTGCATATTACGTTATATTATAAGGTATTTTCAATGATACACTGCATGTTACGTTATATAATAAGGTATTTTCAATGATACACTGCATATTACGATATATTATAAGGTATTTTCAATGATATACTGCATATTACGCTTTATTATAAGGTATTTTCAATGATACACTGCATATTACGTTATATTATAAGGTATTTTCAATGATAAACTACGATATATTATAAGGTATTTTCAACGATACACTGCATATTACGTAATATTATAAGGTATTTTAAAAGATACACTACAAATTACGATATATAGTAAGGTATTTTCAATGATACACTTCATATTACGTTATATTATAAGGTATTTTCAATGATACACTGCATATTACGTTATATTATAAGGAATTTTCAATGATACACTGCATATTATGCTATATTATAAGGTATTTTCAATGATATACTGCATATTACGCTTTATTATAAGGTATTTTCAATGATACACTGCATATTACGTTATATTATAAGGTATTTTCAATGATACACTGCATGTTACGTTATATTATAAGGTATTTTCAATGATACACTGCATATTACGTTATATTATAAGGTATTTTCAATGATACACTATATATTACGTTATATTACATTTTATTTTCTATGATACACTGCATATTACGTTATATTATAAGGTATTTTCAATGATACACTGCATATTACTTTACATTATAAGGTATTTTCAATGATACACTGCATATTACGTTATATTATAAGGTATTTTCCATGATACACTGCATATTACGCTATATTATAAGGTATTTTCAATGATATACTGCATATTACGTAATATTATAAGGTATTTTCAATGATACACTGTATATTACGTTATATTACATGGTATTTTCTATGATACACTGCATATTACGTTATATTATAAGGTATTTTCAATGATACACTGCATATTACGTTATATTACATGGTATTTTCTATGATACACTGCATATTACGTTATATTATAAGGTATTTTCAATGATACACTGCATATTACGTTATATTATAAGGTATTTTCAATGATACACTGCATATTACGTTATATTATAAGGTATTTTCAATGATACACTGCATATTACGTTATATTATAAGGTATTTTCAATGATACACTGCATGTTACGTTATATTATAAGGTATTTTCAATGATACACTGCATATTACGCTATATTATAAGGTATTTTCAATGATATACTGCATATTACGCTTTATTATAAGGTATTTTCAATGATACACTGCATATTACGTTATATTATAAGGTATTTTCAATGATAAACTACGATATATTATAAGGTATTTTCAACGATACACTGCATATTACGTTATATTATAAGGTATTTTAAAAGATACACTACAAATTACGATATATAGTAAGGTATTTTCAATGATACACTTCATATTACGTTATATTATAAGGTATTTTCAATGATACACTGCATATTACGCTATATTATAAGGTATTTTCAATGATATACTGCATATTACGTTATATTATAAGGTATTTTCAATGATACACTGCATATTACGTTATATTATAAGGTATTTTCAATGATACACTGCATATTACGTTATATTATAAGGTATTTTCCATGATACACTGCATATTACGTTATATTATAAGGTATTTTCAATGATACACTGCATATTACGTAATATTATAAGGTATTTTCAATGATACACTGCATGTTACGCTATATTGTAAGGTATTTTCAATGATACACTGCATATTACGTTATATTATAAGGTATTTTCAATGATACACTGCATATTACGTTATATTATAAGGTATTTTCAATGATACACTGCATATTACGTTATATTATAAGGTATTTTCAATGATACACTGCATATTACGCTATATTATAAGGTATTTTCAATGATATACTGCATATTACGCTTTATTATAAGATATTTTCAATGATACACTGCATATTACGTTATATTATAAGGTATTTTCAATGATACACTGCATATTACGTTATATTATAAGGTATTTTCAATGATACACTGCATATTACGTTATATTATAAGGTATTTTCAATGATACACTGCATGTTACGTTATATTATAAGGTATTTTCAATGATACACTGCATATTACGTTATATTATAAGGTATTTTCAATGATACACTGCATATTACGTTATATTATAAGGTATTTTCAATGATACACTGCATATTACGTTATATTATAAGGTATTTTCAATGATACACTGCATGTTACGTTATATTATAAGGTATTTTCAATGATACACTGCATATTACGATATATTATAAGGTATTTTCAATGATATACTGCATATTACGCTTTATTATAAGGTATTTTCAATGATACACTGCATATTACGTTATATTATAAGGTATTTTCAATGATAAACTACGATATATTATAAGGTATTTTCAACGATACACTGCATATTACGTTATATTATAAGGTATTTTAAAAGATACACTACAAATTACGATATATAGTAAGGTATTTTCAATGATACACTTCATATTACGTTATATTATAAGGTATTTTCAATGATACACTGCATATTACGTTATATTATAAGGTATTTTCAATGATACACTGCATATTACGCTATATTATAAGGTATTTTCAATGATATACTGCATATTACGCTTTATTATAAGGTATTTTCAATGATACACTGCATATTACGTTATATTATAAGGTATTTTCAATGATACACTGCATATTACGTTATATTATAAGGTATTTTCAATGATACACTGCATATTACGTTATATTATAAGGTATTTTCCATGATACACTGCATATTACGTTATATTATAAGGTATTTTCAATGATACACTGCATATTACGTAATATTATAAGGTATTTTCAATGATACACTGCATGTTACGATATATAGTAAGGTATTTTCAATGATACACTTCATATTACGTTATATTATAAGGTATTTTCAATGATACACTGCATGTTACGTTATATTATAAGGTATTTTCAATGATACACTGCATATTACGTTATATTATAAGGTATTTTCAATGATACACTGCATATTACGTTATATTATAAGGTATTTTCAATGATACACTGCATATTACGTTATATTATAAGGTATTTTCAATGATACACTGCATATTACGTTATATTATAAGGTTTTTTCAATGATACACTGCATGTTACGTTATATTATAAGGTATTTTCAATGATACACTGCATATTACGTTATATTATAAGGTATTTTCAATGATAAACTACGATATATTAGAAGGTATTTTCAATGATACACTGCATATTACGTTATATTATAAGGTATTTTCAATGATACACTGCATGTTACGTTATATTATAAGGTATTTTCAATGATACACTGCATATTACGTTATATTATAAGGTATTTTCAATGATACACTATATATTACGTTATATTACATTTTATTTTCTATGATACACTGCATATTACGTTATATTATAAGGTATTTTCAATGATACACTGCATATTACGTTACATTATAAGGTATTTTCAATGATACACTGCATATTACGTTATATTATAAGGTATTTTCAATGATACACTGCATATTACGTTATATTATAAGGTATTTTCAATGATACACTGCATATTACGCTATATTATAAGGTATTTTCAATGATATACTGCATATTACGCTATATTATAAGGTATTTTCAATGATACACTGCATATTACGTTACATTATAAGGTATTTTCAATGATACACTGCATGTTACGTTATATTATAAGGTATTTTCAATGATACACTGCATATTACGTTATATTATAAGGTATTTTCAATGATACACTGCATGTTACGTTATATAATAAGGTATTTTCAATGATACACTGCATATTACGATATATTATAAGGTATTTTCAACGATACACTGCATATTACGTTATATTATAAGGTATTTTAAAAGATACACTACAAATTACGATATATAGTAAGGTATTTTCAATGATACACTTCATATTACGTTATATTATAAGGTATTTTCAATGATACACTGCATGTTACGTTATATTATAAGGTATTTTCAATGATACACTGCATATTACGTTATATTATAAGGTATTTTCAATGATACACTGCATATTACGTTATATTATAAGGTATTTTCAATGATACACTGCATATTACGTTATATTATAAGGTATTTTCAATGATACACTGCATATTACGTAATATTATAAGGTATTTTCAATGATACACTGCATGTTACGCTATATTGTAAGGTATTTGCAATGATACACTGCATATTACGTTATATTATAAGGTATTTTCAATGATACACTGCATATTACGTTATATTATAAGGTATTTTCAATGATACACTGCATATTACGTTATATTATAAGGTATTTTCAATGATACACTGCATATTACGTTATATTATAAGGTATTTTCAATGATACACTGCATTTTACGTTATATTATAAGGTATTTTCAATGATACACTGCATATTACGTTATATTATAAGGTATTTTCAATGATACACTGCATGTTACGTTATATTATAAGGTATTTTCAATGATACACTGCATATTACGCTATATTATAAGGTATTTTCAATGATATACTGCATATTACGCTTTATTATAAGGTATTTTCAATGATACACTGCATATTACGTTATATTATAAGGTATTTTCAATGATAAACTACGATATATTATAAGGTATTTTCAACGATACACTGCATATTACGTTATATTATAAGGTATTTTAAAAGATACACTACAAATTACGATATATAGTAAGGTATTTTCAATGATACACTTCATATTACGTTATATTATAAGGTATTTTCAATGATACACTGCATATTACGTTATATTATAAGGTATTTTCAATGATACACTGCATATTACGTTACATTATAAGGTATTTTCAATGATACACTGCATATTACGTTATATTATAAGGTATTTTCCATGATACACTGCATATTACGTTATATTATAAGGTATTTTCAATGATACACTGCATATTACGTAATATTATCAGGTATTTTCAATGATACACTGTATATTACGTTATATTACATGGTATTTTCTATGATACACTGCATATTACGTTATATTATAAGGTATTTTCAATGATACACTGTATATTACGTTATATTATATTTTATTTTCTATGATACACTGCATATTACGTTATATTATAAGGTATTTTCAATGATACACTGCATATTACGTTATATTACATGGTATTTTCTATGATACACTGCATATTACGTTATATTATAAGGTATTTTCAATGATACACTGCATATTACGTTATATTATAAGGTATTTTCAATGATACACTGCATATTACGTTATATTATAAGGTTTTTTCAATGATACACTGCATGTTACGTTATATTATAAGGTATTTTCAATGATACACTGCATATTACGTTATATTATAAGGTATTTTCAATGATAAACTACGATATATTAGAAGGTATTTTCAATGATACACTGCATATTACGTTATATTATAAGGTATTTTCAATGATACACTGCATGTTACGTTATATTATAAGGTATTTTCAATGATACACTGCATATTACGTTATATTATAAGGTATTTTCAATGATACACTATATATTACGTTATATTACATTTTATTTTCTATGATACACTGCATATTACGTTATATTATAAGGTATTTTCAATGATACACTGCATATTACGTTACATTATAAGGTATTTTCAATGATACACTGCATATTACGTTATATTATAAGGTATTTTCCATGATACACTGCATATTACGTTATATTATAAGGTATTTTCAATGATACACTGCATATTACGTAATATTATCAGGTATTTTCAATGATACACTGTATATTACGTTATATTACATGGTATTTTCTATGATACACTGCATATTACGTTATATTATAAGGTATTTTCAATGATACACTGTATATTACGTTATATTATATTTTATTTTCTATGATACACTGCATATTACGTTATATTATAAGGTATTTTCAATGATACACTGCATATTACGTTATATTACATGGTATTTTCTATGATACACTGCATATTACGTTATATTATAAGGTATTTTCAATGATACACTGCATATTACGTTATATTACATGGTATTTTCTATGATACACTGCATATTACGTTATATTATAAGGTATTTTCAATGATACACTGCATATTACGTTATATTATAAGGTATTTTCAATGATACACTGCATATTACGTTATATTATAAGGTTTTTTCAATGATACACTGCATGTTACGTTATATTATAAGGTATTTTCAATGATACACTGCATATTACGTTATATTATAAGGTATTTTCAATGATAAACTACGATATATTAGAAGGTATTTTCAATGATACACTGCATATTACGTTATATTATAAGGTATTTTCAATGATACACTGCATGTTACGTTATATTATAAGGTATTTTCAATGATACAATGCATATTACGTTATATTATAAGGTATTTTCAATGATACACTATATATTACGTTATATTACATTTTATTTTCTATGATACACTGCATATTACGTTATATTATATTTTATTTTCTATGATACACTGCATATTACGTTATATTATAAGGTATTTTCAATGATACACTGCATATTACGTTATATTACATGGTATTTTCTATGATACACTGCATATTACGTTATATTATAAGGTATTTTCAATGATACACTGCATATTACGTTATATTATAAGGTATTTTCAATGATAAATTACGATATATTAGAAGGTATTTTCAATGATACACTGCATATTACGTTATATTATAAGGTATTTTCAATGATACACTGTATATTACGTTATATTACATGGTATTTTCAATGATACACTGCATATTACGCTATATTATAAGGTATTTTCAATGATATACTGCATATTACGCTTTATTATAAGGTATTTTCAATGATACACTGCATATTACGTTATATTATAAGGTATTTTCAATGATACACTGCATATTACGTTATATTATAAGGAATTTTCAATGATAAACTACGATATATTATAAGGTATTTTCAATGATACACTCCATATTACGTCATATTATAAGTTATTTCCAATGATACACTGCATATTACGTTATATTATAAGGTATTTTCAATTATAAACGACGATGTATTAGAAGGTATTTTCAATGATACACTGCATATTACGTTACATTATAAGGTATTTTCAATGATACACTGCATATTACGTTATATTATAAGGTATTTTCCATGATACACTGCATATTACGTTATATTATAAGGTATTTTCAATGATACACTGCATATTACGTAATATTATAAGGTATTTTCAATGATACACTACATATTACGTAATATTATAAGGTATTTTCAATGATACACTGCATGTTACGCTATATTGTAAGGTATTTGCAATGATACACTGCATATTACGTTATATTATAAGGTATTTTCAATGATACACTGCATATTACGTTATATTATAAGGTATTTTCAATGATACACTGCATATTACGTTATATTATAAGGTATTTTCAATGATACACTGCATATTACGTTATATTATAAGGTATTTTCCATGATACACTGCATATTACGCTATATTATAAGGTATTTTCAATGATACACTGCATATTACGTAATATTATAAGGTATTTTCAATGATACACTGCATATTACGTAATATTATAAGGTATTTTCAATGATACACTGCATGTTACGCTATATTGTAAGGTATTTTCAATGATACACTGCATGTTACGTTATATTATAAGGTATTTTCAATGATACACTGCATATTACGTTATATTATAAGGTATTTTCAATGATACACTATATATTACGTTATATTACATTTTATTTTCTATGATACACTGCATATTACGTTACATTATAAGGTATTTTCAATGATACACTGCATATTACGTTACATTATAAGGTATTTTCCATGATACACTGCATATTACGTTATATTATAAGGTATTTTCAATGATACACTGCATATTACGTAATATTATCAGGTATTTTCAATGATACACTGTATAATACGTTATATTACATGGTATTTTCTATGATACACTGCATATTACGTTATATTATAAGGTATTTTCAATGATACACTGTATATTACGTTATATTATATTTTATTTTCTATGATACACTGCATATTACGTTATATTATAAGGTATTTTCAATGATACACTGCATATTACGATATATTACATGGTATTTTCTATGATACACTGCATATTACGTTATATTATAAGGTATTTTCAATGATACACTGCATATTACGTTATATTATAAGGTATTTTCAATGATACACTGCATATTACGTTATATTACATGGTATTTTCAATGATACACTGCATATTACGCTATATTATAAGGTATTTTCAATGATATACTGCATATTACGTTATATTATAAGGTATTTTCAATGATACACTGCATATTACGCTATATTATAAGGTATTTTCAATGATATACTGCATATTACGCTATATTATAAGGTATTTTCAATGATACACTGCATATTACGTTATATTATAAGGTATTTCCAATGATACACTGCATATTACGTTATATTATAAGGTATTTTCAATGATAAACTACGATGTATTAGAAGGTATTTTCAATGATACACTGCATATTACGTTACATTATAAGGTATTTTCAATGATACACTGCATATTACGTTATATTATAAGGTATTTTCCATGATACACTGCATATTACGTTATATTATAAGGTATTTTCAATGATACACTGCATATTACGTAATATTATAAGGTATTTTCAATGATACACTGCATATTACGTTATATTATAAGGTATTTTCAATGATACACTGCATATTACGCTATATTATAAGGTATTTTCAATGATATACTGCATATTACGCTATATTATAAGGTATTTTCAATGATACACTGCATATTACGTTATATTATAAGGTATTTTCAATGATACACTGCATGTTACGTTATATTATAAGGTATTTTCAATGATACACTGCATATTACGTTATATTATAAGGTATTTTCAATGATACACTATATATTACGTTATATTACATTTTATTTTCTATGATACACTGCATATTACGTTACATTATAAGGTATTTTCAATGATACACTGCATATTACGTTACATTATAAGGTATTTTCTATGATACACTGCATATTACGTTATATTATAAGGTATTTTCAATGATACACTGCATATTACGTAATATTATCAGGTATTTTCAATGATACACTGTATATTACGTTATATTACATGGTATTTTCTATGATACACTGCATATTACGTTATATTATAAGGTATTTTCAATGATACACTGTATATTACGTTATATTATATTTTATTTTCTATGATACACTGCATATTACGTTATATTATAAGGTATTTTCAATGATACACTGCATATTACGTTATATTACATGGTATTTTCTATGATACACTGCATATTACGTTATATTATAAGGTATTTTCAATGATACACTGCATATTACGTTATATTATAAGGTATTTTCAATGATACACTGCATATTACGTTATATTACATGGTATTTTCAATGATACACTGCATATTACGCTATATTATAAGGTATTTTCAATGATATACTGCATATTACGTTATATTATAAGGTATTTTCAATGATACACTGCATATTACGCTATATTATAAGGTATTTTCAATGATATACTGCATATTACGCTATATTATAAGGTATTTTCAATGATACACTGCATATTACGTTATATTATAAGGTATTTCCAATGATACACTGCATATTACGTTATATTATAAGGTATTTTCAATGATAAACTACGATGTATTAGAAGGTATTTTCAATGATACACTGCATATTACGTTACATTATAAGGTATTTTCAATGATACACTGCATATTACGTTATATTATAAGGTATTTTCCATGATACACTGCATATTACGTTATATTATAAGGTATTTTCAATGATACACTGCATATTACGTAATATTATAAGGTATTTTCAATGATACACTGCATATTACGTAATATTATAAGGTATTTTCAATGATACACTGCATGTTACGCTATATTGTAAGGTATTTGCAATGATACACTGCATATTACGTTATATTATAAGGTATTTTCAATGATACACTGCATATTACGTTATATTATAAGGTATTTTCAATGATACACTGCATATTACGTTATATTATAAGGTATTTTCAATGATACACTGCATATTACGCTATATTATAAGGTATTTTCAATGATATACTGCATATTACGCTATATTATAAGGTATTTTCAATGATACACTGCATATTACGTTATATTATAAGGTATTTTCAATGATACACTGCATGTTACGTTATATTATAAGGTATTTTCAATGATACACTGCATATTACGTTATATTATAAGGTATTTTCAATGATACACTATATATTACGTTATATTACATTTTATTTTCTATGATACACTGCATATTACGTTATATTATAAGGTATTTTCAATGATACACTGCATATTACGTTACATTATAAGGTATTTACAATGATACACTGCATATTACGTTATATTATAAGGTATTTTCCATGATACACTGCATATTACGTTATATTATAAGGTATTTTCAATGATACACTGCATATTACGTTATATTACATGGTATTTTCTATGATACACTGCATATTACGTTATATTATAAGGTATTTGCAATGATACACTGCATATTACGTTATATTATAAGGTATTTTCAATGATACACTGCATATTACGTTATATTATAAGGTTTTTTCAATGATACACTGCATGTTACGTTATATTATAAAGTATTTTCAATGATACACTGTATATTACGTTATATTACATGGTATTTTCTATGATACACTGCATATTACGTTATATTATAAGGTATTTTCAATGATACACTGCATATTACGTTATATTACATGGTATTTTCTATGATACACTGCATATTACGTTATATTATAAGGTATTTGCAATGATACACTGCATATTACGTTATATTATAAGGTATTTTCAATGATACACTGCATATTACGTTATATTATAAGGTTTTTTCAATGATACACTGCATGTTACGTTATATTATAAGGTATTTTCAATGATACACTGCATATTTCGTTATATTATAAGGTATTTTCAATGATAAACTACGATATATTAGAAGGTATTTTCAATGATACACTGCATATTACGTTATATTATAAGGTATTTTCAATGATACACTGCATATTACGTTACATTATAAGGTATTTTCAATGATACACTGCATATTACGTTATATTATAAGGTATTTTCCATGATACACTGCATATTACGTTATATTATAAGGTATTTTCAATGATACACTGCATATTACGTAATATTATCAGGTATTTTCAATGATACACTGTATATTACGTTATATTACATGGTATTTTCTATGATACACTGCATATTACGTTATATTATAAGGTATTTTCAATGATACACTGCATATTACGTTATATTATAAGGTATTTTCAATGATACACTGCATATTACGTTATATTACTTGGTATTTTCAATGATACACTGCATATTACGCTATATTATAAGGTATTTTCAATGATATACTGCATATTACGTTATATTATAAGGTATTTTCAATGATACACTGCATATTACGCTATATTATAAGGTATTTTCAATGATATACTGCATATTACGCTATATTATAAGGTATTTTCAATGATACACTGCATATTACGTTATATTATAAGGTATTTCCAATGATACACTGCATATTACGTTATATTATAAGGTATTTTCAATGATAAACTACGATGTATTAGAAGGTATTTTCAATGATACACTGCATATTACGTTATATTATAAGGTATTTTCAATGATACACTATATATTACGTTATATTACATTTTATTTTCTATGATACACTGCATATTACGTTATATTATAAGGTATTTTCAATGATACACTGCATATTACGTTACATTATAAGGTATTTTCAATGATACACAGCATATTACGTTATATTATAAGGTATTTTCAATGATACACTGCATATTACGTTATATTATAAGGTATTTTCAATGATACACTGCATGTTACGTTATATTATAAGGTATTTTCTATGATACACTGCATATTACGTTATATTATAAGGTATTTGCAATGATACACTGCATATTATGCTTTATTATAAGGTATTTTCAATGATACACTGCATATTACGTTATATTATAAGGTATTTTCAATGATAAACTACGATATATTATAAGGTATTTTCAACGATACACTGCATATTACGTTATATTATAAGGTATTTTAAAAGATACACTACAAATTACGATATATAGTAAGGTATTTTCAATGATACACTTCATATTACGTTATATTATAAGGTATTTTCAATGATACACTGCATATTACGTTATATTATAAGGTTTTTTCAATGATACACTGCATGTTACGTTATATTATAAGGTATTTTCAATGATACACTGCATATTACGTTATAGTATAAGGTATTTTCAATGATACACTGCATATTACGTTATATTATAAGGTATTTTCAATGATACACTGCATATTACGCTATATTATAAGGTATTTTCAATGATATACTGCATATTACGCTTTATTATAAGGTATTTTCAATGATACCCTGCATATTACGTTATATTATAAGGTATTTTCAATGATACACTGCATGTTACGTTATATTATAAGGTATTTTCAATGATACACTGCATATTACGTTATATTATAAGGTATTTTCAAAGATAAACTACGATGTATTAGAAGGTATTTTCAATGATACACTGCATATTACGTTATATTATAAGGTATTTTCAATGATACACTGCATGTTACGTTATATTATAAGGTATTTTCTATGATACACTGCATATTACGTCATATTATATGGTATTGCCAATGATACACTGCATATTACGTTATATTATAAGGAATTTTCAATGATAAACTACGATATATTATAAGGTATTTTCAATGATGCACTCCATATTACGTCATATTATAAGTTATTTCCAATGATACACTGCATATTACGTTATATTATAAGGTATTTTCAATGATACACTGCATGTTACGTTATATTGTAAGGTATTTTCTATGATACACTGCATATTACGTCATATTATATGGTATTGCCAATGATACACTGCATATTACGTCATATTATATGGTATTGCCAATGATACACTGTATATTACGTTATATTATAAGGTATTTTCAATGATAAACTACATATTACGATATATTAGAAGGTATTTTCAATGATACACTGCATTTTACGTCATATTATAAGGAATTTTCAATGATAAACTACGATATATTATAAGGTATTTTCAATGATACACTGCATATTACGTTATATTGTAAGGTATTTTCAATGATACACGACATTTTACGTTATATTATAAGATATTTTCAATGATACACTGCATATTACGTTATATTAGAAGGTATTTTCAATGATACACTGCATATTACGTTATATTATAAGGTATTTTCAATGATACACTGCATATTACGTTATATTATAAGGTATTTTCAATGATACACTGCATATTACGCTATATTATAAGGTATTTTCAATGATATACTGCATATTACGCTTTATTATAAGGTATTTTCAATGATACCCTGCATATTACGTTATATTATAAGGTATTTTCAATGATACACTGCATGTTACGTTATATTATAAGGTATTTTCAATGATACACTGCATATTACGTTATATTATAAGGTATTTTCAATGATAAACTACGATGTATTAGAAGGTATTTTCAATGATACACTGCATATTACGTTATATTATAAGGTATTTTCAATGATACACTGCATGTTACGTTATATTATAAGGTATTTTCTATGATACACTGCATATTACGTCATATTATATGGTATTGCCAATGATACACTGCATATTACGTTATATTATAAGGAATTTTCAATGATAAACTACGATATATTATAAGGTATTTTCAATGATGCACTCCATATTACGTCATATTATAAGTTATTTCCAATGATACACTGCATATTACGTTATATTATAAGGTATTTTCAATGATACACTGCATGTTACGTTATATTGTAAGGTATTTTCTATGATACACTGCATATTACGTCATATTATATGGTATTGCCAATGATACACTGCATATTACGTCATATTATATGGTATTGCCAATGATACACTGTATATTACGTTATATTATAAGGTATTTTCAATGATACACTACATATTACGATATATTAGAAGGTATTTTCAATGATACACTGCATTTTACGTCATATTATAAGGAATTTTCAATGATAAACTACGATATATTATAAGGTATTTTCAATGATAAACTGCATATTACGTTATATTATAAGGTATTTTTAATGATACACTGCATATTACGTTATATTATAAGGTATTTTCAATGATACACTGCATATTACGCTATATTATAAGGTATTTTCAATGATACACTGCATATTACGATACATTATAAGGTATTTTCAATGATAAACTACGATATATTATAAGGTATTTTCAACGATACACTGCATATTACGCTATATTATAAGGTATTTTCAATGATATACTGCATATTACGCTTTATTATAAGGTATTTTCAATGATACACTGCATATTACGTTATATTATAAGGTATTTTCAATGATACACTGCATGTTACGTTATATTATAAGGTATTTTCAATGATACACTGCATATTACGTTATATTATAAGGTATTTTCAATGATAAACTACGATATATTATAAGGTATTTTCAATGATGCACTCCATATTACGTCATATTATAAGTTATTTCCAATGATACACTGCATATTACGTTATATTATAAGGTATTTTCAATGATACACTGCATGTTACGTTATATTGTAAGGTATTTTCTATGATACACTGCATATTACGTCATATTATATGGTATTGCCAATGATACACTGCATATTACGTCATATTATATGGTATTGCCAATGATACACTGTATATTACGTTATATTATAAGGTATTTTCAATGATAAACTACATATTACGATATATTAGAAGGTATTTTCAATGATACACTGCATTTTACGTCATATTATAAGGAATTTTCAATGATAAACTACGATATATTATAAGGTATTTTCAATGATAAACTGCATATTACGTTATATTATAAGGTATTTTTAATGATACACTGCATATTACGTTATATTATAAGGTATTTTCAATGATACACTGCATATTACGCTATATTATAAGGTATTTTCAATGATACACTGCATATTACGATACATTATAAGGTATTTTCAATGATAAACTACGATATATTATAAGGTATTTTCAACGATACACTGCATATTACGCTATATTATAAGGTATTTTCAATGATATACTGCATATTACGCTTTATTATAAGGTATTTTCAATGATACACTGCATATTACGTTATATTATAAGGTATTTTCAATGATACACTGCATGTTACGTTATATTATAAGGTATTTTCAATGATACACTGCATATTACGTTATATTATAAGGTATTTTCAATGATAAACTACGATATATTAGAAGGTATTTTCAATGATACACTGCATATTAGGTTATATTATAAGGTATTTTCAATGATACACTGCATATTACGCTATATTATAAGGTATTTTCAATGATATACTGCATATTACGCTTTATTATAAGGTATTTTCAATGATACACTGCATATTACGTTATATTGTAAGGTATTTTCAATGATACACGACATTTTACGTTATATTATAAGATATTTTCAATGATACACTGCATATTACGTTATATTAGAAGGTATTTTCAATGATACACTGCATATTACGTTATATTATAAGGTATTTTCAATGATACACTGCATATTACGTTATATTATAAGGTATTTTCAATGATACACTGCATCTTACGCTATATTATAAGGTATTTTCAATGATATACTGCATATTACGCTTTATTATAAGGTATTTTCAATGATACCCTGCATATTACGTTATATTATAAGGTATTTTCAATGATACACTGCATGTTACGTTATATTATAAGGTATTTTCAATGATACACTGCATATTACGTTATATTATAAGGTATTTTCAATGATAAACTACGATGTATTACAAGGTATTTTCAATGATACACTGCATATTACGTTATATTATAAGGTATTTTCAATGATACACTGCATGTTACGTTATATTATAAGGTATTTTCTATGATACACTGCATATTACGTCATATTATATGGTATTGCCAATGATACACTGCATATTACGTTATATTATAAGGATTTTTCAATGATAAACTACGATATATTATAAGGTATTTTCAATGATGCACTCCATATTACGTCATATTATAAGTTATTTCCAATGATACACTGCATTTTACGTCATATTATAAGGAATTTTCAATGATAAACTACGATATATTATAAGGAATTTTCAATGATACACTGCATATTACGTTATATTATAAGGTATTTTCAATGATACACTGCATATTACGTTATATTATAAGGTATTTTCAATGATACACTGCATATTACGCTATATTATAAGGTATTTTCAATGATACACTGCATATTACGATACATTATAAGGTATTTTCAATGATAAACTACGATATATTATAAGGTATTTTCAACGATACACTGCATATTACGTTATATTATAAGATATTTTAAAAGATACACTACAAATTACGATATATAGTAATGTATTTTCAATGATACACTGCATATTACGTTATATTATAAGGTATTTTCAATGATACACTGCATATTACGATATGTAATAAAGTATTTTCAATGATACACTGCATATTACGTTATATTATAAGGTATTTTCAATGATACACTGCATATTACGATATGATATAAGGTATTTTCAATGATACACTGCATATTACGATATATTATAAGGTATTTTCAATGATAAACTACGATATATTATAAGGTATTTTCAATGATACACTGTATATTACATTATATTACATGGTATTTTCAATGATACACTGCATATTACGCTATATTATAAGGTATTTTCAATGATACACTGCATTTTACGTCATATTATAAGGAATTTTCAATGATAAACTACGATATATTATAAGGTATTTTCAATGATACACTGCATATTACGTTATATTATAAGGTATTTTCAATGATACACTGCATATTACGTTATATTATAAGGTATTTTCAATGATACACTGCATATTACGCTATATTATAAGGTATTTTCAATGATACACTGCATATTACGATACATTATAAGGTATTTTCAATGATAAACTACGATATATTATAAGGTATTTTCAACGATACACTGCATATTACGCTATATTATAAGGTATTTTCAATGATATACTGCATATTACGCTTTATTATAAGGTATTTTCAATGATACACTGCATATTACGTTATATTATAAGGTATTTTCAATGATACACTGCATGTTACGTTATATTATAAGGTATTTTCAATGATACACTGCATATTACGTTATATTATAAGGTATTTTCTATGATACACTGCATATTAGGATATGTAATAAAGTATTATCAATGATACACTGCATATTACGTTATATTAGAAGGTATTTTCAATGATACACTGCATATTACGCTATATTATAAGGTATTTTCAATGATATACTGCATATTACGCTATATTATAATGTATTTTCAATGATACACTGCATATTACGTTATATTATAAGGTATTTTCAATGATACACTGCATGTTACGTTATATTATAAGGTATTTTCAATGATACACTGCATATTACGTTATATTATAAGGTATTTTCAATGATACACTGCATATTACGTTATATTATAAGGTATTTTCAATGATACACTGCATCTTACGCTATATTATAAGGTATTTTCAATAATATACTGCATATTACGCTTTATTATAAGGTATTTTCAATGATACCCTGCATATTACGTTATATTATAAGGTATTTTCAATGATACACTGCATGTTACGTTATATTATAAGGTATTTTCAATGATACACTGCATGTTACGTTATATTGTAAGGTATTTTCTATGATACACTGCATATTACGTCATATTATATGGTATGGCCAATGATACACTGCATATTACGTCATATTATATGGTATTGCCAATGATACACTGTATATTACGTTATATTATAAGGTATTTTCAATGATAAACTACATATTACGATATATTAGAAGGTATTTTCAATGATACACTGCATTTTACGTCATATTATAAGGAATTTTCAATGATAAACTACGATATATTATAAGGTATTTTCAATGTTACACTGCATATTACGTTATATTATAAGGTATTTTCAATGATACACTGCATATTACGTTATATTATAAGGTATTTTCAATGATACACTGCATATTACGCTATATTATAAGGTATTTTCAATGATACACTGCATATTACGATACATTATAAGGTATTTTCAATGATAAACTACGATATATTATAAGGTATTTTCAACGATACACTGCATATTACGTTATATTATAAGATATTTTAAAAGATACACTACAAATTACGATATATAGTAATGTATTTTCAATGATACACTGCATATTACGTTATATTATAAGGTATTTTCAATGATACACTGCATATTACGATATGTAATAAAGTATTATCAATGATACACTGCATATTACGTTATATTAGAAGGTATTTTCAATGATACACTGCATATTACGCTTTATTATAAGGTATTTTCAATGATACACTGCATATTACGTTATATTGTAAGGTATTTTCAATGATACACGACATTTTACGTTATATTATAAGATATTTTCAATGATACACTGCATATTACGTTATATTAGAAGGTATTTTCAATGATACACTGCATATTACGTTATATTATAAGGTATTTTCAATGATACACTGCATATTACGCTATATTATAAGGTATTTTCAATGATACACTGCATATTACGATACATTATAAGGTATTTTCAATGATAAACTACGATATATTATAAGGTATTTTCAACGATACACTGCATATTACGCTATATTATAAGGTATTTTCAATGATATACTGCATATTACGCTTTATTATAAGGTATTTTCAATGATACACTGCATATTACGTTATATTATAAGGTATTTTCAATGATACACTGCATGTTACGTTATATTATAAGGTATTTTCAATGATACACTGCATATTACGTTATATTATAAGGTATTTTCTATGATACACTGCATATTAGGATATGTAATAAGGTATTATCAATGATACACTGCATATTACGTTATATTAGAAGGTATTTTCAATGATACACTGCATATTACGCTATATTATAAGGTATTTTCAATGATATACTGCATATTACGCTATATTATAATGTATTTTCAATGATACACTGCATATTACGTTATATTATAAGGTATTTTCAATGATACACTGCATGTTACGTTATATTATAAGGTATTTTCAATGATACACTGCATATTACGTTATATTATAAGGTATTTTCAATGATACACTGCATATTACGTTATATTATAAGGTATTTTCAATGATACACTGCATCTTACGCTATATTATAAGGTATTTTCAATGATATACTGCATATTACGCTTTATTATAAGGTATTTTCAATGATACCCTGCATATTACGTTATATTATAAGGTATTTTCAATGATACACTGCATGTTACGTTATATTATAAGGTATTTTCAATGATACACTGCATGTTACGTTATATTGTAAGGTATTTTCTATGATACACTGCATATTACGTCATATTATATGGTATGGCCAATGATACACTGCATATTACGTCATATTATATGG
Organism: Lasioglossum lativentre; assembly: GCA_916610255.1. Taxonomy (NCBI): domain Eukaryota; kingdom Metazoa; phylum Arthropoda; class Insecta; order Hymenoptera; family Halictidae; genus Lasioglossum; species Lasioglossum lativentre. Next base: position 26,750 of record CAKAJI010000088.1, read on the forward strand.
TATTGCCAATGATACACTGTATATTACGTTATATTATAAGGTATTTTCAATGATAAACTACATATTACGATATATTAGAAGGTATTTTCAATGATACACTGCATTTTACGTCATATTATAAGGAATTTTCAATGATAAACTACGATATATTATAAGGTATTTTCAATGTTACACTGCATATTACGTTATATTATAAGGTATTTTCAATGATACACTGCATATTACGTTATATTATAAGGTATTTTCAATGATACACTGCATATTACGCTATATTTATAAGGTATTTTCAATGATACACTGCATATTACGATACATTATAAGGTATTTTCAATGATAAACTACGATATATTATAAGGTATTTTCAACGATACACTGCATATTACGTTATATTATAAGATATTTTAAAAGATACACTACAAATTACGATATATAGTAATGTATTTTCAATGATACACTGCATATTACGTTATATTATAAGGTATTTTCAATGATACACTGCATATTACGATATGTAATAAAGTATTATCAATGATACACTGCATATTACGTTATATTAGAAGGTATTTTCAATGATACACTGCATATTACGCTTTATTATAAGGTATTTTCAATGATACACTGCATATTACGTTATATTGTAAGGTATTTTCAATGATACACGACATTTTACGTTATATTATAAGATATTTTCAATGATACACTGCATATTACGTTATATTAGAAGGTATTTTCAATGATACACTGCATATTACGTTATATTATAAGGTATTTTCAATGATACACTGCATATTACGTTATATTATAAGGTATTTTCAATGATACACTGCATCTTACGCTATATTATAAGGTATTTTCAATAATATACTGCATATTACGCTTTATTATAAGGTATTTTCAATGATACCCTGCATATTACGTTATATTATAAGGTATTTTCAATGATACACTGCATGTTACGTTATATTATAAGGTATTTTCAATGATACACTGCATGTTACGTTATATTGTAAGGTATTTTCTATGATACACTGCATATTACGTCATATTATATGGTATGGCCAATGATACACTGCATATTACGTCATATTATATGGTATTGCCAATGATACACTGTATATTACGTTATATTATAAGGTATTTTCAATGATAAACTACATATTACGATATATTAGAAGGTATTTTCAATGATACACTGCATTTTACGTCATATTATAAGGAATTTTCAATGATAAACTACGATATATTATAAGGTATTTTCAATGTTACACTGCATATTACGTTATATTATAAGGTATTTTCAATGATACACTGCATATTACGTTATATTATAAGGTATTTTCAATGATACACTGCATATTACGCTATATTATAAGGTATTTTCAATGATACACTGCATATTACGATACATTATAAGGTATTTTCAATGATAAACTACGATATATTATAAGGTATTTTCAACGATACACTGCATATTACGTTATATTATAAGATATTTTAAAAGATACACTACAAATTACGATATATAGTAATGTATTTTCAATGATACACTGCATATTACGTTATATTATAAGGTATTTTCAATGATACACTGCATATTACGATATGTAATAAAGTATTATCAATGATACACTGCATATTACGTTATATTAGAAGGTATTTTCAATGATACACTGCATATTACGCTATATTATAAGGTATTTTCAATGATATACTGCATATTACGCTATATTATAATGTATTTTCAATGATACACTGCATATTACGTTATATTATAAGGTATTTTCAATGATACACTGCATGTTACGTTATATTATAAGGTATTTTCAATGATACACTGCATATTACGTTATATTATAAAGTATTTTCTATGATACACTGCATATTAGGATATGTTATAAGGTATTTACAATGATACACAGCATATTACGTTATATTACATGGTATTTTCTATGATACACTGCATATTACGTTATATTATAAGGTATATTCAATGATACACTGCATATTACGTAATATTATAAGGTATTTTCAATGATACTCTGCATATTACGCTATATTATAATGTATTTTCAATGATACACTGCATATTACGTTATATTATAAGGTATTTTCAATGATACACTGCATGTTACGTTATATTATAAGGTATTTTCAATGATACACTGCATATTACGTTATATTATAATGTATTTTCTATGATACACTACATATTACGTTATATTACATGGTATTTTCAATGATACACTTCATATTACGTTATATTATAAGGTATTTTCAATGATACACTGCATATTACGTTATATTATAATGTATTTTCAATGATACACTGTATATTACGTTATATTACATGGTATTTTCTATGATACACTGCATATTACGTTATATTATAAGGTATTTTCAATGATACACTGCATATTACGTTATATTATAAGGTATTTTCAATGATACACTGCATATTACGTTATATTATAAGGTATTTTCTATGATACACTGCATATTAGGATATGTTATAAGGTATTTTCAATGATACACTGCATATTACGTTATATTATATGGTATTTTCAATGATACACTGCATATTACGATATGTAATAAGGTATTTTCTATGATACACTGCATATTACGTTATATTACATGGTATTTTCATTGATACACTGCATATTACGTTATATTATAAGGTATTTTCAATGATACACTGCATATTACGTTATATTATAAGGTATTTTCAATGATACACTGCATATTACGTTATATTATAATGTATTTTCAATGATACACTGTATATTACGTTATATTACATGGTATTTTCTATGATACACTGCATATTACGTTATATTATAAGGTATTTTCAATGATACACTGCATATTACGTTATATTATAAGGTATTTTTTATGATACACTGCATATTAGGATATGTTATAAGGTATTTTCAATGATACACAGCATATTACGTTATATTACATGGTATTTTCTATGATACACTGCATATTACGTTATATTATAAGGTATATTCAATGATACACTGCATATTACGTAATATTATAAGGTATTTTCAATGATACTCTGCATATTACGCTATATATATAATGTATTTTCAATGATACACTGCATATTACGTTATATTATAAGGTATTTTCAATGATACACTGCATGTTACGTTATATTATAAGGTATTTTCAATGATACACTGCATATTACGTTATATTATAAGGTATTTTCTATGATACACTACATATTACGTTATATAACATGGTATTTTCAATGATACACTGCATATTACGTTATATTATATGGTATTTTCAATGATACACTGCATATTACGATATGTAATAAGGTATTTTCAATGATACACTGCATATTACGTTATATTATAAGGTATTTTCAATGATACACTGCATATTACGTTATATTATAAGGTATTTTCTATGATACACTGCATATTAGGATATGTTATAAGGTATTTTCAATGATACACAGCATATTACGTTATATTACATGGTATTTTCTATGATACACTGCATATTACGTTATATTATAAGGTATATTCAATGATACACTGCATATTACGTAATATTATAAGGTATTTTCAATGATACTCTGCATATTACGCTATATTATAATGTATTTTCAATGATACACTGCATATTACGTTATATTATAAGGTATTTTCAATGATACACTGCATGTTACGTTATATTATAAGGTATTTTCAATGATACACCTGCATATTACGTTATATTATAAGGTATTTTCTATGATACACTACATATTACGTTATATAACATGGTATTTTCAATGATACACTGCATATTACGTTATATTATATGGTATTTTCAATGATACACTGCATATTACGATATGTAATAAGGTATTTTCAATGATACACTGCATATTACGTTATATTACATGGTATTTTCATTGATACACTGCATATTACGTTATATTATAAGGTATTTTCAATGATACACTGCATATTACGTTATATTATAAGGTATTTTCAATGATACACTGTATGTGTTATAAGGTATTTTCAATGATACACTGTATATTACGTTATATTATAAGGTATTTTCAAAGATACACTACAAATTACGATATGTTATAATGTATTTTCAAAGATTCACTGCATATTACGTTATATTACATGGTATTTTCAATGATACACTGTATGTGTTATAAGGTATTTTCAATGATACACTGTATATTACGTTATATTATAAGGTATTTTCAATGATACACTGCATATTACGTTATATTATAAGGTATTTTCAATGATAAACTACGATATATTAGAAGGTATTTTCAATGATACACTGCATATTACGTTATATTATAAGGTATTTTCAATGATACACTGTATATTACGTGATATTAGATGGTATTTTCTATGATACACTGCATATTACGTTATATTATAAGGTATTTTCAATGATACACTGCATATTACGTTATATTATAAGGTATTTTCCATGATACACTGCATATTACGTTATATTATAAGGTATTTTCAATGATACACTGCATATTACGTAATATTATAAGGTATTTTCAATGATACACTGCATGTTACGCTATATTGTAAGGTATTTTCAATGATAAACTACGATATATTAGAAGGTATTTTCAATGATACACTGCATATTACGATATGTAATAAGGTATTTTCAATGATACACTGCATATTACGTTATATTATAAGGTATTTTCAATGATACACTGCATATTACGTTAGAATATAATGTATTTTCAATGATACACTCTATATTACGTTATATTACATGGTATTTTCATTGATACACTGCATATTACGTTATATTATAAGGTATTTTCAATGATACCCTGCATATTACGTTATATTATAAGGTATTTTCAATGATACACTGCATATTACGTTATATTATAAGGTATTTTCAATGATACACTGTATATTACGTTATATTACATGGTATTTTCTATGATACACTGCATATTACGTTATATTATAAGGTATTTTCAATGATACACTACATATTACGTTATATTATAAGGTATTTTCAATGATACACTGCATGTTACGTTATATTATAAGGTATTTTCAATGATACACTGCATATTACGTTATATTATAAGGTATTTTCTATGATACACTGCATATTAGGATATGTTATAAAGTATTTTCAATGATACACAGCATATTACGTTATATTACATGGTATTTTCTATGATACACTGCATATTACGTTATATTATAAGGTATATTCAATGATACACTGCATATTACGTTATATTATAAGGTATTTTCAATGATACACTGCATATTACGCTATATTATAATGTATTTTCAATGATACACTGCATATTACGTTATATTATAAGGTATTTTCAATGATACACTGCATGTTACGTTATATTATAAGGTATTTTCAATGATACACTGCATATTACGTTATATTATAAGGTATTTTCTATGATACACTGCATATTAGGATATGTTATAAGGTATTTTCAATGATACACTGCATATTACGTTATATTATATGGTATTTTCAATGATACACTGCATATTACGATATTGTAATAAGGTATTTTCAATGATACACTGCATATTACGTTATATTATAAGGTATTTTCAATGATACACTGCATATTACGTTAGAATATAATGTATTTTCAATGATACACTCTATATTACGTTATATTACATGGTATTTTCTATGATACACTGCATATTACGTTATATTATAAGGTATTTTCAATGATACACTGCATATTACGTTATATTACATGGTATTTTCAATGATACACTGTATGTGTTATAAGGTATTTTCAATGATACACTGTATATTACGTTATATTATAAGGTATTTTCAAAGATACACTACAAATTACGATATGTTATAATGTATTTTCAATGATACACTGCATATTACGTTATATTACATGGTATTTTCAATGATACACTGTATGTGTTATAAGGTATTTTCAATGATACACTGCATATTACGTTATATTATAAGGTATTTTCAATGATACACTGCATATTACGTTATATTATAAGGTATTTTCAATGATAAACTACGATATATTAGAAGGTATTTTCAATGATAAACTACGATATATTAGAAGGTATTTTCAATGATACACTGCATATTACGTTATATTATAAGGTATTTTCAATGATATACTACGATATATTAGAAGGTATGTTCAATGATACACTGCATATTACGTTATATTATAAGGTATTTTCAATGATACACTGTATATTACGTTATATTACATGGTATTTTTCTATGATACACTGCATATTACGTTATATTATAAGGTATTTTCAATGATACACTGCATATTACGTTATATTATAAGGTATTTTCAATGATACACTGCATATTTCGTTATATTATAAGGTATTTTCAATGATAAACTACGATATATTACAAGGTATTTCCAATGATACACTGCATATTACGTTATATTATAAGGTATTTTCAATGATACACTGTATATTACGTTATATTACATGGTATTTTCTATGATACACTGCATATTACGTTATATTATAAGGTATTTTCAATGATACACTGCATATTACGTTATATTATAAGGTATTTTCAATGATACACTGCATATTACGCTATATTATAAGGTATTTTCAATGATACACTGCATATTACGCTATATTATAAGGTATTTTCAATGATACACTACATATTACGTTATATTATAAGGTATTTTCAATGATACACTGCATGTTACGTTATATTATAAGGTATTTTCAATGATACACTGCATATTACGTTATATTATAAGGTATTTTTCTATGATAACACTGCATATTAGGATATGTTATAAGGTATTTTTCAATGATACACAGCATATTACGTTATATTATATGGTATTTTCAATGATACACTGCATATTACGATATGTAATAAGGTATTTTCAATGATACACTGCATATTACGTTATATTACATGGTATTTTCATTGATACACTGCATATTACGTTATATTATAAGGTATTTTCAATGATACACTGCATATTACGTTATATTATAAGGTATTTTCAATGATACACTGCATATTACGTTATATTATAATGTATTTTCAATGATACACTCTATATTACGTTATATTACATGGTATTTTCTATGATACACTGCATATTACGTTATATTATAAGGTATTTTCAATGATACACTGCATATTACGTTATATTACATGGTATTTTCAATGATACACTGTATGTGTTATAAGGTATTTTCAATGATACACTGTATATTACGTTATATTATAAGGTATTTTCAAAGATACACTACAAATTACGATATGTTATAATGTATTTTCAATGATACACTGCATATTACGTTATATTACATGGTATTTTCAATGATACACTGTATGTGTTATAAGGTATTTTCAATGATACACTGTATATTACGTTATATTATAAGGTATTTTCAATGATACACTGCATATTACGTTATATTATAAGGTATTTTCAATGATAAACTACGATATATTAGAAGGTATTTTCAATGATAAACTACGATATATTAGAAGGTATTTTCAATGATACACTGCATATTACGTTATATTATAAGGTATTTTCAATGATACACTGCATATTACGTTATATTATAAGGTATTTTCAAAGATACACTACAAATTACGATATGTTATAAGGTATTTTCAATGATACACTGCATATTACGTTATATTATAAGGTATTTTCAATGATACACTGCATATTACGATATGATATAAGGTATTTTCAATGATACACTGCATATTACGTTATATTATAAGGTATTTTCAATGATACACTGCATATTACGTTATATTATAAGGTATTTTCAATGATACACTGTATATTACGTTATATTACATGGTATTTTCTATGATACACTGCATATTACGTTATATTATAAGGTATTTTCAATGATACACTGCATATTACGTTATATTATAAGGTATTTTCAAAGATACACTACAAATTACGATATGTTATAAGGTATTTTCAATGATACACTTCATATTACGTTATATTATAAGGTATTTTCAATGATACACTTCATATTACGTTATATTATAAGGTATTTTCAAAGATACACTACAAATTACGATATGTTATAAGGTATTTTCAATGATACACTGCATATTACGTTATATTATAAGGTATTTTCAATGATACACTGCATATTACGATATGATATAAGGTATTTTCAATGATACACTGCATATTACGATATATTATAAGGTATTTTCAATGATAAACTACGATATATTATAAGGTATTTTCAATGATACACTGTATATTACGTTATATTACATGGTATTTTCTATGATACACTGCATATTACGTTATATTATATGGTATTTTCAATGATACACTGCATAGTACGTTATATTATAAGGTATTTTCAATGATACACTGCATATTACGTTATATTATAAGGTATTTTCAATGATACACTGCATATTACGTTATATTATATGGTATTTTCAATGATACACTGCATATTACGATATGTAATAAGGTATTTTCAATGATACACTGCATATTACGTTATATTATAAGGTATTTTCAATGATACACTGCATATTACGTTAGAATATAATGTATTTTCAATGATACACTCTATATTACGTTATATTACATGGTATTTTCATTGATACACTGCATATTACGTTATATTATAAGGTATTTTCAATGATACCCTGCATATTACGTTATATTATAAGGTATTTTCAATGATACACTGCATATTACGTTATATTATAAGGTATTTTCAATGATACACTGTATATTACGTTATATTACATGGTATTTTCTATGATACACTGCATATTACGTTATATTATAAGGTATTTTCAATGATACACTACATATTACGTTATATTATAAGGTATTTTCAATGATACACTGCATGTTACGTTATATTATAAGGTATTTTCAATGATACACTGCATATTACGTTATATTATAAGGTATTTTCTATGATACACTGCATATTAGGATATGTTATAAGGTATTTTCAATGATACACAGCATATTACGTTATATTACATGGTATTTTCTATGATACACTGCATATTACGTTATATTATAAGGTATATTCAATGATACACTGCATATTACGTTATATTATAAGGTATTTTCATTGATACACTGCATATTACGCTATATTATAATGTATTTTCAATGATACACTGCATATTACGTTATATTATAAGGTATTTTCAATGATACACTGCATGTTACGTTATATTATAAGGTATTTTCAATGATACACTGCATATTACGTTATATTATAAGGTATTTTCTATGATACACTGCATATTAGGATATGTTATAAGGTATTTTCAATGATACACAGCATATTACGTTATATTACATGGTATTTTCTATGATACACTGCATATTACGTTATATTATAAGGTATATTCAATGATACACTGCATATTACGTTATATTATAAGGTATTTTCAATGATACACTGCATATTACGCTATATTATAATGTATTTTCAATGATACACTGCATATTACGTTATATTATAAGGTATTTTCAATGATACACTGCATGTTACGTTATATTATAAGGTATTTTCAATGATACACTGCATATTACGTTATATTATAAGGTATTTTCTATGATACACTGCATATTAGGATATGTTATAAGGTATTTTCAATGATACACTGCATATTACGTTATATTATATGGTATTTTCAATGATACACTGCATATTACGATATGTAATAAGGTATTTTCAATGATACACTGCATATTACGTTATATTATAAGGTATTTTCAATGATACACTGCATATTACGTTAGAATATAATGTATTTTCAATGATACACTCTATATTACGTTATATTACATGGTATTTTCTATGATACACTGCATATTACGTTATATTATAAGGTATTTTCAATGATACACTGCATATTACGTTATATTACATGGTATTTTCAATGATACACTGTATGTGTTATAAGGTATTTTCAATGATACACTGTATATTACGTTATATTATAAGGTATTTTCAAAGATACACTACAAATTACGATATGTTATAATGTATTTTCAATGATACACTGCATATTACGTTATATTACATGGTATTTTCAATGATACACTGTATGTGTTATAAGGTATTTTCAATGATACACTGTATATTACGTTATATTATAAGGTATTTTCAATGATACACTGCATATTACGTTATATTATAAGGTATTTTCAATGATAAACTACGATATATTAGAAGGTATTTTCAATGATAAACTACGATATATTAGAAGGTATTTTCAATGATACACTGCATATTACGTTATATTATAAGGTATTTTCAATGATATACTACGATATATTAGAAGGTATGTTCAATGATACACTGCATATTACGTTATATTATAAGGTATTTTCAATGATACACTGTATATTACGTTATATTACATGGTATTTTCTATGATACACTGCATATTACGTTATATTATAAGGTATTTTCAATGATACACTGCATATTACGTTATATTATAAGGTATTTTCAATGATACACTGCATATTTCGTTATATTATAAGGTATTTTCAATGATAAACTACGATATATTACAAGGTATTTCCAATGATACACTGCATATTACGTTATATTATAAGGTATTTTCAATGATACACTGTATATTACGTTATATGACATGGTATTTTCTATGATACACTGCATATTACGTTATATTATAAGGTATTTTCAATGATACACTGCATATTACGTTATATTATAAGGTATTTTCAATGATACACTGCATATTACGCTATATTATAAGGTATTTTCAATGATACACTGCATATTACGCTATATTATAAGGTATTTTCAATGATACACTACATATTACGTTATATTATAAGGTATTTTCAATGATACACTGCATGTTACGTTATATTATAAGGTATTTTCAATGATACACTGCATATTACGTTATATTATAAGGTATTTTCTATGATACACTGCATATTAGGATATGTTATAAGGTATTTTCAATGATACACAGCATATTACGTTATATTATAGGGTATTTTCAATGATACACTGCATATTACGATATGTAATAAGGTATTTTCAATGATACACTGCATATTACGTTATATTACATGGTATTTTCATTGATACACTGCATATTACGTTATATTATAAGGTATTTTCAATGATACACTGCATATTACGTTATATTATAAGGTATTTTCAATGATACACTGCATATTACGTTATATTATAATGTATTTTCAATGATACACTCTATATTACGTTATATTACATGGTATTTTCTATGATACACTGCATATTACGTTATATTATAAGGTATTTTCTATGATACACTGCATATTAGGATATGTTATAAGGTATTTTCAATGATACACAGCATATTACGTTATATTATATGGTATTTTCAATGATACACTGCATATTACGATATGTAATAAGGTATTTTCAATGATACACTGCATATTACGTTATATTACATGGTATTTTCATTGATACACTGCATATTACGTTATATTATAAGGTATTTTCAATGATACACTGCATATTACGATATGTAATAAGGTATTTTCAATGATACACTGCATATTACGTTATATTACATGGTATTTTCATTGATACACTGCATATTACGTTATATTATAATGTATTTTCAATGATACACTGTATATTACGTTATATTACATGGTATTTTCTATGATACACTGCATATTACGTTATATTATAAGGTATTTTCAATGATACACTGCATATTACGTTATATTACATGGTATTTTCAATGATACACTGTATGTGTTATAAGGTATTTTCAATGATACACTGTATATTACGTTATATTATAAGGTATTTTCAAAGATACACTACAAATTACGATATGTTATAATGTATTTTCAATGATACACTGCATATTACGTTATATTACATGGTATTTTCAATGATACACTGTATGTGTTATAAGGTATTTTCAATGATACACTGTATATTACGTTATATTATAAGGTATTTTCAATGATACACTGCATATTACGTTATATTATAAGGTATTTTCAATGATAAACTACGATATATTAGAAGGTATTTTCAATGATAAACTACGATATATTAGAAGGTATTTTCAATGATACACTGCATATTACGTTATATTATAAGGTATTTTCAATGATAAACTACGATATATTATAAGGTATTTTCAATGATACACAGCATATTACGTTATATTACATGGTATTTTCTATGATACACTGCATATTACGTTATATTATAAGGTATATTCAATGATACACTGCATATTACGTTATATTATAAGGTATTTTCAATGATACACTGCATATTACGCTATATTATAATGTATTTTCAATGATACACTGCATATTACGTTATATTATAAGGTATTTTCAATGATACACTGCATGTTACGTTATATTATAAGGTATTTTCAATGATACACTGCATATTACGTTATATTATAAGGTATTTTCTATGATACACTGCATATTTGGATATGTTATAAGGTATTTTCAATGATACACTGCATATTACGTTATATTATATGGTATTTTCAATGATACACTGCATATTACGATATGTAATAAGGTATTTTCAATGATACACTGCATATTACGTTATATTATAAGGTATTTTCAATGATACACTGCATATTACGTTAGAATATAATGTATTTTCAATGATACACTCTATATTACGTTATATTACATGGTATTTTCTATGATACACTGCATATTACGTTATATTATAAGGTATTTTCAATGATACACTGCATATTACGTTATATTACATGGTATTTTCAATGATACACTGTATGTGTTATAAGGTATTTTCAATGATACACTGTATATTACGTTATATTATAAGGTATTTTCAAAGATACACTACAAATTACGATATGTTATAATGTATTTTCAATGATACACTGCATATTACGTTATATTACATGGTATTTTCAATGATACACTGTATGTGTTATAAGGTATTTTCAATGATACACTGTATATTACGTTATATTATAAGGTATTTTCAATGATACACTGCATATTACGTTATATTATAAGGTATTTTCAATGATAAACTACGATATATTAGAAGGTATTTTCAATGATAAACTACGATATATTAGAAGGTATTTTCAATGATACACTGCATATTACGTTATATTATAAGGTATTTTCAATGATATACTACGATATATTAGAAGGTATGTTCAATGATACACTGCATATTACGTTATATTATAAGGTATTTTCAATGATACACTGTATATTACGTTATATTACATGGTATTTTCTATGATACACTGCATATTACGTTATATTATAAGGTATTTTCAATGATACACTGCATATTACGTTATATTATAAGGTATTTTCAATGATACACTGCATATTTCGTTATATTATAAGGTATTTTCAATGATAAACTACGATATATTACAAGGTATTTCCAATGATACACTGCATATTACGTTATATTATAAGGTATTTTCAATGATACACTGTATATTACGTTATATGACATGGTATTTTCTATGATACACTGCATATTACGTTATATTATAAGGTATTTTCAATGATACACTGCATATTACGTTATATTATAAGGTATTTTCAATGATACACTGCATATTACGCTATATTATAAGGTATTTTCAATGATACACTGCATATTACGCTATATTATAAGGTATTTTCAATGATACACTACATATTACGTTATATTATAAGGTATTTTCAATGATACACTGCATGTTACGTTATATTATAAGGTATTTTCAATGATACACTGCATATTACGTTATATTATAAGGTATTTTCTATGATACACTGCATATTAGGATATGTTATAAGGTATTTTCAATGATACACAGCATATTACGTTATATTATATGGTATTTTCAATGATACACTGCATATTACGATATGTAATAAGGTATTTTCAATGATACACTGCATATTACGTTATATTACATGGTATTTTCATTGATACACTGCATATTACGTTATATTATAAGGTATTTTCAATGATACACTGCATATTACGTTATATTATAAGGTATTTTCAATGATACACTGCATATTACGTTATATTATAATGTATTTTCAATGATACACTCTATATTACGTTATATTACATGGTATTTTCTATGATACACTGCATATTACGTTATATTATAAGGTATTTTCAATGATACACTGCATATTACGTTATATTACATGGTATTTTCAATGACACACTGTATGTGTTATAAGGTATTTTCAATGATACACTGTATATTACGTTATATTATAAGGTATTTTCAAAGATACACTACAAATTACGATATGTTATAATGTATTTTCAATGATACACTGCATATTACGTTATATTACATGGTATTTTCAATGATACACTGTATGTGTTGTAAGGTATTTTCAATGATACACTGTATATTACGTTATATTATAAGGTATTTTCAATGATACACTGCATATTACGTTATATTATAAGGTATTTTCAATGATAAACTACGATATATTAGAAGGTATTTTCAATGATAAACTACGATATATTAGAAGGTATTTTCAATGATACACTGCATATTACGTTATATTATAAGGTATTTTCAATGATAAACTACGCTATATTAGAAGGTATTTTCAATGATACACTGCATATTACGTTATATTATAAGGTATTTTCAATGATACACTGCATATTACGCTATATTATAATGTATTTTCAATGATACACTGCATATTACGTTATATTACATGGTATTTTCTATGATACACTGCATATTACGTTATATTATAAGGTATTTTCAATGATACACTGCATATTACGTTATATTATAAGGTATTTTCAATGATACACTGCATATTACGCTATATTATAAGGTATTTTCAATGATACACTGCATATTACGCTATATTATAAGGTATTTTCAATGATACACTACATATTACGTTATATTATAAGGTATTTTCAATGATACACTGCATGTTACGTTATATTATAAGGTATTTTCAATGATACACTGCATATTACGTTATATTATAAGGTATTTTCTATGATACACTGCATATTAGGATATGTTATAAGGTATTTTCAATGATACACAGCATATTACGTTATATTATATGGTATTTTCAATGATACACTGCATATTACGATATGTAATAAGGTATTTTCAATGATACACTGCATATTACGTTATATTACATGGTATTTTCATTGATACACTGCATATTACGTTATATTATAAGGTATTTTCAATGATACACTGCATATTACGATATGTAATAAGGTATTTTCAATGATACACTGCATATTACGTTATATTACATGGTATTTTCATTGATACACTGCATATTACGTTATATTATAATGTATTTTCAATGATACACTGTATATTACGTTATATTACATGGTATTTTCTATGATACACTGCATATTACGTTATATTATAAGGTATTTTCAATGATACACTGCATATTACGTTATATTACATGGTATTTTCAATGATACACTGTATGTGTTATAAGGTATTTTCAATGATACACTGTATATTACGTTATATTATAAGGTATTTTCAAAGATACACTACAAATTACGATATGTTATAATGTATTTTCAATGATACACTGCATATTACGTTATATTACATGGTATTTTCAATGATACACTGTATGTGTTATAAGGTATTTTCAATGATACACTGTATATTACGTTATATTATAAGGTATTTTCAATGATACACTGCATATTACGTTATATTATAAGGTATTTTCAATGATAAACTACGATATATTAGAAGGTATTTTCAATGATAAACTACGATATATTAGAAGGTATTTTCAATGATACACTGCATATTACGTTATATTATAAGGTATTTTCAATGATAAACTACGATATATTATAAGGTATTTTCAATGATACACAGCATATTACGTTATATTACATGGTATTTTCTATGATACACTGCATATTACGTTATATTATAAGGTATATTCAATGATACACTGCATATTACGTTATATTATAAGGTATTTTCAATGATACACTGCATATTACGCTATATTATAATGTATTTTCAATGATACACTGCATATTACGTTATTATTATAAGGTATTTTCAATGATACACTGCATGTTACGTTATATTATAAGGTATTTTCAATGATACACTGCATATTACGTTATATTATAAGGTATTTTCTATGATACACTGCATATTAGGATATGTTTATAAGGTATTTTCAATGATACACTGCATATTACGTTATATTATATGGTATTTTCAATGATACACTGCATATTACGATATGTAATAAGGTATTTTCAATGATACACTGCATATTACGTTATATTATAAGGTATTTTCAATGATACACTGCATATTACGTTAGAATATAATGTATTTTCAATGA
Organism: Lasioglossum lativentre; assembly: GCA_916610255.1. Lineage (NCBI taxonomy): Eukaryota > Metazoa > Arthropoda > Insecta > Hymenoptera > Halictidae > Lasioglossum > Lasioglossum lativentre. Next base: position 43,203 of record CAKAJI010000088.1, read on the forward strand.
TACACTCTATATTACGTTATATTACATGGTATTTTCTATGATACACTGCATATTACGTTATATTATAAGGTATTTTCAATGATACACTGCATATTACGTTATATTACATGGTATTTTCAATGATACACTGTATGTGTTATAAGGGTATTTTCAATGATACACTGTATATTACGTTATATTATAAGGTATTTTCAAAGATACACTACAAATTACGATATGTTATAAGGTATTTTCAATGATACACTGCATATTACGTTATATTACATGGTATTTTCAATGATACACTGTATGTGTTATAAGGTATTTTCAATGATACACTGTATATTACGTTATATTATAAGGTATTTTCAATGATACACTGCATATTACGTTATATTATAAGGTATTTTCAATGATAAACTACGATATATTAGAAGGTATTTTCAATGATAAACTACGATATATTAGAAGGTATTTTCAATGATACACTGCATATTACGTTATATTATAAGGTATTTTCAATGATATACTACGATATATTAGAAGGTATTTTCAATGATACACTGCATATTACGTTATATTATAAGGTATTTTCAATGATACACTGTATATTACGTTATATTACATGGTATTTTCTATGATACACTGCATATTACGTTATATTATAAGGTATTTTCAATGATACACTGCATATTACGTTATATTATAAGGTATTTTCAATGATACACTGCATATTTCGTTATATTATAAGGTATTTTCAATGATAAACTACGATATATTACAAGGTATTTCCAATGATACACTGCATATTACGTTATATTATAAGGTATTTTCAATGATACACTGTATATTACGTTATATGACATGGTATTTTCTATGATACACTGCATATTACGTTATATTATAAGGTATTTTCAATGATACACTGCATATTACGTTATATTATAAGGTATTTTCAATGATACACTGCATATTACGCTATATTATAAGGTATTTTCAATGATACACTGCATATTACGCTATATTATAAGGTATTTTCAATGATACACTACATATTACGTTATATTATAAGGTATTTTCAATGATACACTGCATGTTACGTTATATTATAAGGTATTTTCAATGATACACTGCATATTACGTTATATTATAAGGTATTTTCTATGATACACTGCATATTAGGATATGTTATAAGGTATTTTCAATGATACACAGCATATTACGTTATATTATATGGTATTTTCAATGATACACTGCATATTACGATATGTAATAAGGTATTTTCAATGATACACTGCATATTACGTTATATTACATGGTATTTTCATTGATACACTGCATATTACGTTATATTATAAGGTATTTTCAATGATACACTGCATATTACGTTATATTATAAGGTATTTTCAATGATACACTGCATATTACGTTATATTATAATGTATTTTCAATGATACACTCTATATTACGTTATATTACATGGTATTTTCTATGATACACTGCATATTACGTTATATTATAAGGTATTTTCAATGATACACTGCATATTACGTTATATTACATGGTATTTTCAATGACACACTGTATGTGTTATAAGGTATTTTCAATGATACACTGTATATTACGTTATATTATAAGGTATTTTCAAAGATACACTACAAATTACGATATGTTATAATGTATTTTCAATGATACACTGCATATTACGTTATATTACATGGTATTTTCAATGATACACTGTATGTGTTGTAAGGTATTTTCAATGATACACTGTATATTACGTTATATTATAAGGTATTTTCAATGATACACTGCATATTACGTTATATTATAAGGTATTTTCAATGATAAACTACGATATATTAGAAGGTATTTTCAATGATAAACTACGATATATTAGAAGGTATTTTCAATGATACACTGCATATTACGTTATATTATAAGGTATTTTCAATGATAAACTACGATATATTAGAAGGTATTTTCAATGATACACTGCATATTACGTTATATTATAAGGTATTTTCAATGATACACTGCATATTACGCTATATTATAATGTATTTTCAATGATACACTGCATATTACGTTATATTACATGGTATTTTCTATGATACACTGCATATTACGTTATATTATAAGGTATTTTCAATGATACACTGCATATTACGTTATATTATAAGGTATTTTCAATGATACACTGCATATTACGCTATATTATAAGGTATTTTCAATGATACACTGCATATTACGCTATATTATAAGGTATTTTCAATGATACACTACATATTACGTTATATTATAAGGTATTTTCAATGATACACTGCATGTTACGTTATATTATAAGGTATTTTCAATGATACACTGCATATTACGTTATATTATAAGGTATTTTCTATGATACACTGCATATTAGGATATGTTATAAGGTATTTTCAATGATACACAGCATATTACGTTATATTATATGGTATTTTCAATGATACACTGCATATTACGATATGTAATAAGGTATTTTCAATGATACACTGCATATTACGTTATATTATATGGTATTTTCATTGATACACTGCATATTACGTTATATTATAAGGTATTTTCAATGATACACTGCATATTACGATATGTAATAAGGTATTTTCAATGATACACTGCATATTACGTTATATTACATGGTATTTTCATTGATACACTGCATATTACGTTATATTATAATGTATTTTCAATGATACACTGTATATTACGTTATATTACATGGTATTTTCTATGATACACTGCATATTACGTTATATTATAAGGTATTTTCAATGATACACTGCATATTACGTTATATTACATGGTATTTTCAATGATACACTGTATGTGTTATAAGGTATTTTCAATGATACACTGTATATTACGTTATATTATAAGGTATTTTCAAAGATACACTACAAATTACGATATGTTATAATGTATTTTCAATGATACACTGCATATTACGTTATATTACATGGTATTTTCAATGATACACTGTATGTGTTATAAGGTATTTTCAATGATACACTGTATATTACGTTATATTATAAGGTATTTTCAATGATACACTGCATATTACGTTATATTATAAGGTATTTTCAATGATAAACTACGATATATTAGAAGGTATTTTCAATGATAAACTACGATATATTAGAAGGTATTTTCAATGATACACTGCATATTACGTTATATTATAAGGTATTTTCAATGATAAACTACGATATATTATAAGGTATTTTCAATGATACACTGCATGTTACGTTATATTATAAGGTATTTTCAATGATACACTGCATATTACGTTATATTATAAGGTATTTTCAATGATACACAGCATATTACGTTATATTATATGGTATTTTCAATGATACACTGCATATTACGATATGTAATAAGGTATTTTCATTGATACACTGCATATTACGTTATATTATAAGGTATTTTCAATGATACCCTGCATATTACGTTATATTATAAGGTATTTTCAATGATACACTGCATATTACGTTATATTATAAGGTATTTTCAATGATACACTGTATATTACGTTATATTACATGGTATTTTCTATGATACACTGCATATTACGTTATATTATAAGGTATTTTCAATGATACACTACATATTACGTTATATTATAAGGTATTTTCAATGATACACTGCATGTTACGTTATATTATAAGGTATTTTCAATGATACACTGCATATTACGTTATATTATAAGGTATTTTCAATGATAAACTACGATATATTAGAAGGTATTTTCAATTATACACTGCATATTACGTTATATTATAAGGTATTTTCAATGATACACTGTATATTACGTTATATTACATGGTATTTTCTATGATACACTGCATATTACGTTATATTATAAGGTATTTTCAATGATACACTGCATATTACGTTATATTATAATGTATTTTCAATGATACACTGCATATTACGTTATATTATAAGGTATTTTCATTGATACACTGCATATTACGTTATATTATAAGGTATTTTCAATGATACACTGCATATTACGTTATATTATAAGGTATTTTCAATGATACACTGCATATTACGTTATATTATAATGTATTTTCAATGATACACTGTATATTACGTTATATTACATGGTATTTTCTATGATACACTGCATATTACGTTATATTATAAGGTATTTTCAATGATACACTGCATATTACGTTATATTACATGGTATTTTCAATGATACACTGTATGTGTTATAAGGTATTTTCAATGATACACTGTATATTACGTTATATTATAAGGTATTTTCAAAGATACACTACAAATTACGATATGTTATAATGTATTTTCAATGATACACTGCATATTACGTTATATTACATGGTATTTTCAATGATACACTGTATGTGTTATAAGGTATTTTCAATGATACACTGTATATTACGTTATATTATAAGGTATTTTCAATGATAAACTACGATATATTAGAAGGTATTTTCAATGATAAACTACGATATATTAGAAGGTATTTTCAATGATACACTGCATATTACGTTATATTATAAGGTATTTTCAATGATAAACTACGATATATTAGAAGGTATTTTCAATGATACACTGCATATTACGTTATATTACATGGTATTTTCATTGATACACTGCATATTACGTTATATTATAAGGTATTTTCAATGATACACTGCATATTACGTTATATTATAAGGTATTTTCAATGATACACTGCATATTACGTTATATTATAATGTATTTTCAATGATACACTCTATATTACGTTATATTACATGGTATTTTCTATGATACACTGCATATTACGTTATATTATAAGGTATTTTCAATGATACACTGCATATTACGTTATATTATAAGGTATTTTCAATGATACACTGCATATTACGTTATATTATAATGTATTTTCAATGATACACTGTATATTACGTTATATTACATGGTATTTTCTATGATACACTGCATATTACGTTATATTATAAGGTATTTTCAATGATACACTGCATATTACGTTATATTACATGGTATTTTCATTGATACACTGCATATTACGTTATATTATAAGGTATTTTCAATGATACACTGCATATTACGTTATATTATAAGGTATTTTCAATGATACACTGCATATTACGTTATATTATAATGTATTTTCAATGATACACTCTATATTACGTTATATTACATGGTATTTTCTATGATACACTGCATATTACGTTATATTATAAGGTATTTTCAATGATACACTGCATATTACGTTATATTACATGGTATTTTCAATGATACACTGTATGTGTTATAAGGTATTTTCAATGATACACTGTATATTACGTTATATTATAAGGTATTTTCAATGATACACTGCATATTACGGTATGTAATAAGGTATTTTCAATGATACACTGCATATTACGTTATATTACATGGTATTTTCATTGATACACTGCATATTACGTTATATTATAAGGTATTTTCAATGATACACTGCATATTACGTTATATTATAAGGTATTTTCAATGATACACTGTATATTACGTTATATTATAAGGTATTTTCAATGATACACTGCATATTACGTTATATTATAAGGTATTTTCAATGATAAACTACGATATATTAGAAGGTATTTTCAATGATAAACTACGATATATTAGAAGGTATTTTCAATGATACACTGCATATTACGTTATATTATAAGGTATTTTCAATGATATACTACGATATATTAGAAGGTATTTTCAATGATACACTGCATATTACGTTATATTATAAGGTATTTTCAATGATAAACTACGATATATTAGAAGGTATTTTCAATGATACACTGCATATTACGTTATATTATAAGGTATTTTCAATGATACACTGCATATTACGCTATATTATAATGTATTTTCAATGATACACTGCATATTACGTTATATTATAAGGTATTTTCTATGATACACTGCATATTAGGATATGTTATTAGGTATTTTCAATGATACACTGCATATTACGTTATATTATATGGTATTTTCAATGATACAGTGCATATTACGATATGTAATAAGGTATTTTCAATGATACACTGCATATTACGTTATATTACATGGTATTTTCATTGATACACTGCATATTAGGATATGTTATAAGGTATTTTCAATGATACACAGCATATTACGTTATATTACATGGTATTTTCTATGATACACTGCATATTACGTTATATTATAAGGTATATTCAATGATACACTGCATATTACGTTATATTATAAGGTATTTTCAATGATACACTGCATATTACGCTATATTATAATGTATTTTCAATGATACACTGCATATTACGTTATATTATAAGGTATTTTCAATGATACACTGCATGTTACGTTATATTATAAGGTATTTTCAATGATACCCTGCATATTACGTTATATTATAAGGTATTTTCAATGATACACTGCATATTACGTTATATTATAAGGTATTTTCAATGATACACTGTATATTACGTTATATTACATGGTATTTTCTATGATACACTGCATATTACGTTATATTATAAGGTATTTTCAATGATACACTGCATATTACGTTATATTATAAGGTATTTTCAATGATACACTGCATATTACGCTATATTATAATGTATTTTCAATGATACACTGCATATTACGTTATATTATAAGGTATTTTCTATGATACACTGCATATTAGGATATGTTATTAGGTATTTTCAATGATACACTGCATATTACGTTATATTATATGGTATTTTCAATGATACAGTGCATATTACGATATGTAATAAGGTATTTTCAATGATACACTGCATATTACGTTATATTACATGGTATTTTCATTGATACACTGCATATTAGGATATGTTATAAGGTATTTTCAATGATACACAGCATATTACGTTATATTACATGGTATTTTCTATGATACACTGCATATTACGTTATATTATAAGGTATATTCAATGATACACTGCATATTACGTTATATTATAAGGTATTTTCAATGATACACTGCATATTACGCTATATTATAATGTATTTTCAATGATACACTGCATATTACGTTATATTATAAGGTATTTTCAATGATACACTGCATGTTACGTTATATTATAAGGTATTTTCAATGATACCCTGCATATTACGTTATATTATAAGGTATTTTCAATGATACACTGCATATTACGTTATATAATAAGGTATTTTCAATGATACACTGTATATTACGTTATATTACATGGTATTTTCTATGATACACTGCATATTACGTTATATTATAAGGTATTTTCAATGATACACTACATATTACGTTATATTATAAGGTATTTTCAATGATACACTGCATGTTACGTTATATTATAAGGTATTTTCAATGATACACTGCATATTACGTTATATTATAAGGTATTTTCTATGATACACTGCATATTAGGATATGTTATAAGGTATTTTCAATGATACACAGCATATTACGTTATATTACATGGTATTTTCTATGATACAATGCATATTACGTTATATTATAAGGTATATTCAATGATACACTGCATATTACGTTATATTATAAGGTATTTTCAATGATACACTGCATATTACGCTATATTATAATGTATTTTCAATGATACACTGCATATTACGTTATATTATAAGGTATTTTCAATGATACACTGCATGTTACGTTATATTATAAGGTATTTTCAATGATACACTGCATATTACGTTATATTATAAGGTATTTTCTATGCTACACTGCATATTAGGATATGTTATAAGGTATTTTCAATGATACACTGCATATTACGTTATATTATATGGTATTTTCAATGATACACTGCATATTACGATATGTAATAAGGTATTTTCAATGATACACTGCATATTACGTTATATTACATGGTATTTTCATTGATACACTGCATATTACGTTATATTATAAGGTATTTTCAATGATACACTGCATATTACGTTATATTATAAGGTATTTTCAATGATACACTGCATATTACGTTATATTACATGGTATTTTCTATGATACACTGCATATTACGTTATATTATAAGGTATTTTCAATGATACACTGCATATTACGTTATATTATAAGGTATTTTCAATGATACACTGCATATTACGCTATATTATAAGGTATTTTCAATGATACACTGCATATTACGCTATATTATAAGGTATTTTCAATGATACACTACATATTACGTTATATTATAAGGTATTTTCAATGATACACTGCATGTTACGTTATATTATAAGGTATTTTCAATGATACACTGCATATTACGTTATATTATAAGGTATTTTCTATGATACACTGCATATTAGGATATGTTATAAGGTATTTTCAATGATACACAGCATATTACGTTATATTATATGGTATTTTCAATGATACACTGCATATTACGGTATGTAATAAGGTATTTTCAATGATACACTGCATATTACGTTATATTACATGGTATTTTCATTGATACACTGCATATTACGTTATATTATAAGGTATTTTCAATGATACACTGCATATTACGTTATATTATAAGGTATTTTCAATGATACACTGCATATTACGTTATATTATAAGGTATTTTCAATGATACACTGCATATTACGTTATATTACATGGTATTTTCAATGATACACTGTATGTGTTATAAGGTATTTTCAATGATACACTGTATATTACGTTATATTATAAGGTATTTTCAAAGATACACTACAAATTACGATATGTTATAATGTATTTTCAATGATACACTGCATATTACGTTATATTACATGGTATTTTCAATGATACACTGTATGTGTTATAAGGTATTTTCAATGATACACTGTATATTACGTTATATTATAAGGTATTTTCAATGATACACTGCATATTACGTTATATTATAAGGTATTTTCAATGATAAACTACGATATATTAGAAGGTATTTTCAATGATAAACTACGATATATTAGAAGGTATTTTCAATGATAAACTACGATATATTAGAAGGTATTTTCAATGATACACTGCATATTACGTTATATTATAAGGTATTTTCAATGATAAACTACGATATATTAGAAGGTATTTTCAATGATACACTGCATATTACGTTATATTATAAGGTATTTTCAATGATACACTGCATATTACGCTATATTATAATGTATTTTCAATGATACACTGCATATTACGTTATATTATAAGGTATTTTCTATGATACACTGCATATTAGGATATGTTATTAGGTATTTTCAATGATACACTGCATATTACGTTATATTATATGGTAT
>CAKAJI010000089.1:0-48621 GCA_916610255.1 Lasioglossum lativentre
ATTAGAAGGTATTTTCAATGATACACTGCATATTACGTTATATTATAAGGTATTTTCAATGATACACTGCATATTACGTTATATTATAAGGTATTTTCAATGATACACTGCATATTACGTTATATTATAAGGTATTTTCAATGATACACAGCATATTACGTTATATTATAAGGTATTTTCAATGATAAACTACTATATATTATAAGGTATTTTCAATGATACACTACAAATTACGTTATATCATAAGGTATTTTCAATGATACACTGCATATTACGTTATATTATAAGGTATTTTCAAAGATACACTACAAATAACGATATATTAGAAGGTATTTTCAATGATACACTGCATATTTGGTTATATAATAAGGTATTTTCAAAGATACACTACAAATAACGATATATTATAAGGTATTTTCAATGATACACTGCATATTACGTTATATGAGAAGGTATTTTCATTGATACACTACAAATTACGATATATTATAAGGTATTTTCAATGATACACTGCATATTACGTTATATTATAAGGTATTTTCATTGATAGACTAGAATTACCATATATTCTAAGGTATTTTCAATGATACACTGCATATTACGTTATATTATAAGGTATTTTCAATGATACACTGCATATTACGTTATATTATAAGGTATTTTCAATGATACACTGCATATTACGTTATATTATAAGGTATTTTCAATGATACACTGCATATTACGTTATATTACAAGGTATTTTCAATGATACACTACAAATTACGTTATATCATAAGGTATTTTCAATGATACACTGCATATTACGTTATATGGGAAGGTATTTTCAATGATACACTGCATATTACGTTATATTATAAGGTATTTTCAATGATACACTGCATATTACGTTATATTGTAAGGTATTTTCAATGATACACAGCATATTACGTTATATTATAAGGTATTTTCAATGATAAACTACTATATATTATAAGGTATTTTCAATGATACACTACAAATTACGTTATATCATAAGGTATTTTCAATGATACACTGCATATTACGTTATATTATAAGGGATTTTCAAAGATACACTACAAATAACGATATATTATAAGGTATTTTCAATGATACACTGCATATTTGGTTATATTATAAGGTATTTTCAAAGATACACTACAAATAACGATATATTATAAGGTATTTTCAATGATACACTGCATATTACGTTATATGAGAAGGTATTTTCATTGACACACTACAAATTACGATATATTATAAGGTATTTTCAATGATACACTGCATATTACGTTATATTATAAGGTATTTTCAGTGATACACTGCATATTACGTTATATTATAAGGTATTTTCAATGATACACTGCATATTACGTTATATTATAAGGTATTTTCAATGATAAACTACTACGTATTATAAGGTATTTTCAATGATACACTGCATGTTACGTTATATTATAAGGTATTTTCAATGATACACTACAAATTACGTTATATCATAAGGTATTTTCAATGATACACTGCATATTACGTTATATTATAAGGTATTTTCAAGGATACACTACAAATAACGATATATTATAAGGTATTTTCAATGATACACTGCATATTTCGTTATATTATACGGTATTTTCAAAGACACACTGCATATTACGTTATATTATAAGGTATTTTCAATGATACACTGCATATTACGTTATATTATAAGGTATTTTCATTGATAGACTAGAATTACCATATATTCTAAGGTATTTTCAATGATACACTGCATATTACGTTATATTATAAGGTATTTTCAATGATACACTGCATATTACGTTATATTATAAGGTATTTTCAATGATACACTGCATATTACGTTATATTACAAGGTATTTTCAATAATAAACTACTATATATTATAAGGTATTTTCAATGATACACTACAAATTACGTTATATCATAAGGTATTTTCAATGATACACTGCATATTACGTTATATGGGAAGGTATTTTCAATGATACACTGCATATTACGTTATATTATAAGGTATTTTCAATGATACACTGCATATTACGTTATATTATAAGGTATTTTCAATGATACACTGCATATTACGTTATATTATAAGGTATTTTCAATGATACACTGCATATTACGTTATATTATAAGGTATTTTCAATGATACACTGCATATTACGTTATATTATAAGGTATTTTCAATGATAAACTACTATATATTATAAGGTATTTTCAATGATACACTACAAATTACGTTATATCATAAGGTATTTTCAATGATACACTGCATATTACGTTATATTATAAGGTATTTTCAATGATAAACTACTACGTATTATAAGGTATTTTCAATGATACACTGCATATTGCGTTATATTATAAGGTAATTTCATTGATAGACTAGAATTACCATATATTCTAAGGTATTTTCAATGATACACTGCATATTACGTTATATTATAAGGTATTTTCAAAGATACACTACAAATAACGATATATTATAAGGTATTTTCAATGATACACTGCATATTTCGTTATATTATACGGTATTTTCAAAGATACACTGCATATTACGTTATATTATAAAGTATTTTCAATGATAAACTACTACGTATTATAAGGTATTTTCAAAGATACACTGCATATTACGTTATATTATAAGGTATTTTCAATGATAAACTACTACGTATTATAAGGTATTTTCAATGATACACTGCATATTACGTTATATTATAAGGTATTTTCAATGATACACTGCATATTACGTTATATTATAAGGTATTTTCAAAGATACACTACAAATAACGATATATTATAAGGTATTTTCAATGATACACTGCATATTACGTTATATGAGAAGGTATTTTCATTGATAGACTAGAATTACCATATATTCTAAGGTATTTTCAATGATACACTGCATATTACGTTATATGGGAAGGTATTTTCAATGATACACTGCATATTACGTTATATTAGAAGGTATTTTCAATGATACACTGCATATTACGTTATATTATAAGGTATTTTCAATGATACACTGCATATTACGTTATATTATAAGGTATTTTCAATGATACACTGCATATTACGTTATATTATAAGGTATTTTCAATGATACACAGCATATTACGTTATATTATAAGGTATTTTCAATGATAAACTACTATATATTATAAGGTATTTTCAATGATACACTACAAATTACGTTATATCATAAGGTATTTTCAATGATACACTGCATATTACGTTATATTATAAGGTATTTTCAAAGATACACTACAAATAACGATATATTAGAAGGTATTTTCAATGATACACTGCATATTTGGTTATATAATAAGGTATTTTCAAAGATACACTACAAATAACGATATATTATAAGGTATTTTCAATGATACACTGCATATTACGTTATATGAGAAGGTATTTTCATTGATACACTACAAATTACGATATATTATAAGGTATTTTCAATGATACACTGCATATTACGTTATATTATAAGGTATTTTCATTGATAGACTAGAATTACCATATATTCTAAGGTATTTTCAATGATACACTGCATATTACGTTATATTATAAGGTATTTTCAATGATACACTGCATATTACGTTATATTATAAGGTGTTTTCAATGATACACTGCATATTACGTTATATTATAAGGTATTTTCAATGATACACTGCATATTACGTTATATTACAAGGTATTTTCAATGATACACTACAAATTACGTTATATCATAAGGTATTTTCAATGATACACTGCATATTACGTTATATGGGAAGGTATTTTCAATGATACACTGCATATTACGTTATATTATAAGGTATTTTCAATGATACACTGCATATTACGTTATATTGTAAGGTATTTTCAATGATACACAGCATATTACGTTATATTATAAGGTATTTTCAATGATAAACTACTATATATTATAAGGTATTTTCAATGATACACTACAAATTACGTTATATCATAAGGTATTTTCAATGATACACTGCATATTACGTTATATTATAAGGGATTTTCAAAGATACACTACAAATAACGATATATTATAAGGTATTTTCAATGATACACTGCATATTTGGTTATATTATAAGGTATTTTCAAAGATACACTACAAATAACGATATATTATAAGGTATTTTCAATGATACACTGCATATTACGTTATATGAGAAGGTATTTTCATTGACACACTACAAATTACGATATATTGTAAGGTATTTTCAATGATACACTGCATATTACGTTATATTATAAGGTATTTTCAGTGATACACTGCATATTACGTTATATTATAAGGTATTTTCAATGATACACTGCATATTACGTTATATTATAAGGTATTTTCAATGATAAACTACTACGTATTATAAGGTATTTTCAATGATACACTGCATGTTACGTTATATTATAAGGTATTTTCAATGATACACTACAAATTACGTTATATCATAAGGTATTTTCAATGATACACTGCATATTACGTTATATTATAAGGTATTTTCAAGGATACACTACAAATAACGATATATTATAAGGTATTTTCAATGATACACTGCATATTTCGTTATATTATACGGTATTTTCAAAGACACACTGCATATTACGTTATATTATAAGGTATTTTCAATGATAAACTACTACGTATTATAAGGTATTTTCAATGATACACTGCATATTACGTTATATTATAAGGTATTTTCATTGATAGACTAGAATTACCATATATTCTAAGGTATTTTCAATGATACACTGCATATTACGTTATATTATAAGGTATTTTCAATGATACACTGCATATTACGTTATATTATAAGGTATTTTCAATGATACACTGCATATTACGTTATATTATAAGGTATTTTCAATGATACACTGCATATTACGTTATATTACAAGGTATTTTCAATAATAAACTACTATATATTATAAGGTATTTTCAATGATACACTACAAATTACGTTATATCATAAGGTATTTTCAATGATACACTGCATATTACGTTATATGGGAAGGTATTTTCAATGATACACTGCATATTACGTTATATTATAAGGTATTTTCATTGATAGACTAGAATTACCATATATTCTAAGGTATTTTCAATGATACACTGCATATTACGTTATATTATAAGGTATTTTCAATGATACACTGCATATTACGTTATATTATAAGGTATTTTCAATGATACACTGCATATTACGTTATATTATAAGGTATTTTCAATGATACAATGCATATTACGTTATATTACAAGGTATTTTCAATGATACACTACAAATTACGTTATATCATAAGGTATTTTCAATGATACACTGCATATTACGTTATATTACAAGGTATTTTCAATGATACACTACAAATTACGTTATATCATAAGGTATTTTCAATGATACACTGCATATTACGTTATATGGGAAGGTATTTTCAATGATACACTGCATATTACGTTATATTATAAGGTATTTTCAATGATACACTGCATATTACGTTATATTATAAGGTATTTTCAATGATACACTGCATATTACGTTATATTATAAGGTATTTTCATTGATAGACTAGAATTACCATATATTCTAAGGTATTTTCAATGATACACTGCATATTACGTTATATTATAAGGTATTTTCAATGATACACTGCATATTACGTTATATGAGAAGGTATTTTCATTGATACACTACAAATTACGATATATTATAAGGTATTTTCAATGATACACTGCATATTACGTTATATTATAAGGTATTTTCATTGATAGACTAGAATTACCATATAATCTAAGGTATTTTCAATGATACACTGCATATTACGTTATATTATAAGGTATTTTCAATGATACACTGCATATTACGTTATATTATAAGGTATTTTCAATGATACACTGCATATTACGTTATATTATAAGGTATTTTCAATGATAAACTACTATATATTATAAGGTATTTTCATTGATAAACTACTATATATTATAAGGTATTTTCAATGATAAACTACTACGTATTATAAGGTATTTTCAATGATACACTGCATATTACGTTATATTATAAGGTATTTTCAATGATACACTGCATATTACGTTATATTATAAGGTATTTTCAAAGATACACTACAAATAACGATATATTATAAGGTATTTTCAATGATACACTGCATATTACGTTATATGAGAAGGTATTTTCATTGATACACTACAAATTACGATATATTATAAGGTATTTTCAATGATACACTGCATATTACGTTATATTATAAGGTATTTTCAGTGATACACTGCATATTACGTTATATTATAAGGTATTTTCAATGATACACTGCATATTACGTTATATTATAAGGTATTTTCAATGATAAACTACTACGTATTATAAGGTATTTTCAATGATACACTGCATATTACGTTAATTATAAGGTATTTTCAATGATACACTACAAATTACGTTATATCATAAGGTATTTTCAATGATACACTGCATATTACGTTATATTATAAGGTATTTTCAAGGATACACTACAAATAACGATATATTATAAGGTATTTTCAATGATACACTGCATATTTCGTTATATTATACGGTATTTTCAAAGATACACTGCATATTACGTTATATTATAAAGTATTTTCAATGATAAACTACTACGTATTATAAGGTATTTTCAAAGATACACTGCATATTACGTTATATTATAAGGTATTTTCAATGATAGACTAGAATTACCATATATTCTAAGGTATTTTCAATGATACACTGCATATTACGATATATGGGAAGGTATTTTCAATGATACACTGCATATTACGTTATATTAGAAGGTATTTTCAATGATACACTGCATATTACGTTATATTATAAGGTATTTTCAATGATACACTGCATATTACGTTATATTATAAGGTATTTTCAATAATAAACTACTACGTATTATAAGGTATTTTCAAAGATACACTGCATATTACGTTATATTATAAGGTATTTTCAATGATAAACTACTACGTATTATAAGGTATTTTCAATGATACACTGCATATTACGTTATATTATAAGGTATTTTCAATGATACACTGCAAAATTACGTTATATTATAAGGTATTTTCAAAGATACACTACAAATAACGATATATTATAAGGTATTTTCAATGATACACTGCATATTACGTTATATGAGAAGGTATTTTCATTGATAGACTAGAATTACCATATATTCTAAGGTATTTTCAATGATACACTGCATATTACGTTATATGGGAAGGTATTTTCAATGATACACTGCATATTACGTTATATTAGAAGGTATTTTCAATGATACACTGCATATTACGTTATATTATAAGGTATTTTCAATGATACACTGCATATTACGTTATATTATAAGGTATTTTCAATGATACACTGCATATTACGTTATATTATAACGTATTTTCAATGATACACAGCATATTACGTTATATTATAAGGTATTTTCAATGATAAACTACTATATATTATAAGGTATTTTCAATGATACACTACAAATTACGTTATATCATAAGGTATTTTCAATGATACACTGCATATTACGTTATATTATAAGGTATTTTCAATGATACACTGCATATTACGTTATATTATAAGGTATTTTCAATGATAAACTACTATATATTATAAGGTATTTTCAATGATACACTACAAATTACGTTATATCATAAGGTATTTTCAATGATACACTGCATATTACGTTATATTATAAGGTATTTTCAATGATAAACTACTACGTATTATAAGGTATTTTCAATGATACACTGCATATTACGTTATATTATAAGGTATTTTCAATGATAAACTACTA
Organism: Lasioglossum lativentre; assembly: GCA_916610255.1. Taxonomy (NCBI): domain Eukaryota; kingdom Metazoa; phylum Arthropoda; class Insecta; order Hymenoptera; family Halictidae; genus Lasioglossum; species Lasioglossum lativentre. The sequence continues at coordinate 7,855 of CAKAJI010000089.1, forward strand.
CGTATTATAAGGTATTTTCAATGATACACTGCATATTGCGTTATATTATAAGGTAATTTCATTGATAGACTAGAATTACCATATATTCTAAGGTATTTTCAATGATACACTGCATATTACGTTATATTATAAGGTATTTTCAAAGATACACTACAAATAACGATATATTATAAGGTATTTTCAATGATACACTGCATATTTCGTTATATTATACGGTATTTTCAAAGATACACTGCATATTACGTTATATTATAAAGTATTTTCAATGATAAACTACTACGTATTATAAGGTATTTTCAAAGATACACTGCATATTACGTTATATTATAAGGTATTTTCATTGATAGACTAGAATTACCATATATTCTAAGGTATTTTCAATGATACACTGCATATTACGATATATGGGAAGGTATTTTCAATGATACACTGCATATTACGTTATATTATAAGGTATTTTCAATGATACACTGCATATTACGTTATATTATAAGGTATTTTCAATGATACACTGCATATTACGTTATATTATAAGGTATTTTCAATGATACACTGCATATTACGTTATATTATAAGGTATTTTCAATGATACACAGCATATTACGTTATATTATAAGGTATTTTCAATGATAAACTACTATATATTATAAGGTATTTTCAATGATACACTACAAATTACGTTATATCATAAGGTATTTTCAATGATACACTGCATATTACGTTATATGGGAAGGTATTTTCAATGATACACTGCATATTACGTTATATTATAAGGTATTTTCAATGATACACTGCATATTACGTTATATTATAAGGTGTTTTCAATGATACACTGCATATTACGTTATATTATAAGGTATTTTCAATGATACACTACAAATTACGTTATATCATAAGGTATTTTCAATGATACACTGCATATTACGTTATATTATAAGGTATTTTCAAGGATACACTACAAATAACGATATATTATATGGTATTTTCAATGATACACTGCATATTTCGTTATATTATATGGTATTTTCAAAGACACACTGCATATTACGTTATATTATAAGGTATTTTCAATGATAAACTACTACGTATTATAAGGTATTTTCAATGATACACTGCATATTACGTTATATTATAAGGTATTTTCATTGATAGACTAGAATTACCATATATTCTAAGGTATTTTCAATGATACACTGCATATTACGTTATATTATAAGGTATTTTCAAAGATACACTACAAATAACGATATATTATAAGGTATTTTCAATGATACACTGCATATTACGTTATATGAGAAGGTATTTTCATTGATACACTACAAATTACGTTATATTATAAGGTATTTTCAATGATACACTGCATATTACGTTATATGGGAAGGTATTTTCAATGATACACAGCATATTACGTTATATTATAAGGTATTTTCAATGATAAACTACTATATATTATAAGGTATTTTCAATGATACACTACAAATTACGTTATATCATAAGGTATTTTCAATGATACACTGCATATTACGTTATATTATAAGGTATTTTCAATGATACACTGCATATTACGTTATATTATAAGGTATTTTCAATGATAAACTACTATATATTATAAGGTATTTTCAATGATACACTACAAATTACGTTATATCATAAGGTATTTTCAATGATACACTGCATATTACGTTATATTATAAGGTATTTTCAATGATAAACTACTACGTATTATAAGGTATTTTCAATGATACACTGCATATTACGTTATATTATAAGGTATTTTGAATGATAAACTACTACGTATTATAAGGTATTTTCAATGATACACTGCATATTGCGTTATATTATAAGGTAATTTCATTGATAGACTAGAATTACCATATATTCTAAGGTATTTTCAATGATACACTGCATATTACGTTATATTATAAGGTATTTTCAAAGATACACTACAAATAACGATATATTATAAGGTATTTTCAATGATACACTGCATATTTCGTTATATTATACGGTATTTTCAAAGATACACTGCATATTACGTTATATTATAAAGTATTTTCAATGATAAACTACTACGTATTATAAGGTATTTTCAAAGATACACTGCATATTACGTTATATTATAAGGTATTTTCATTGATAGACTAGAATTACCATATATTCTAAGGTATTTTCAATGATACACTGCATATTACGATATATGGGAAGGTATTTTCAATGATACACTGCATATTACGTTATATTAGAAGGTATTTTCAATGATACACTGCATATTACGTTATATTATAAGGTATTTTCAATGATACACTGCATATTACGTTATATTATAAGGTATTTTCAATGATACACTGCATATTACGTTATATTATAAGGTATTTTCAATGATACACAGCATATTACGTTATATTATAAGGTATTTTCAATGATAAACTACTATATATTATAAGGTATTTTCAATGATACACTACAAATTACGTTATATCATAAGGTATTTTCAATGATACACTGCATATTACGTTATATGGGAAGGTATTTTCAATGATACACTGCATATTACGTTATATTATAAGGTATTTTCAATGATACACTGCATATTACGTTATATTATAAGGTATTTTCAATGATACACTGCATATTACGTTATATTATAAGGTATTTTCAATGATACACTACAAATTACGTTATATCATAAGGTATTTTCAATGATACACTGCATATTACGTTATATTATAAGGTATTTTCAAGGATACACTACAAATAACGATATATTATATGGTATTTTCAATGATACACTGCATATTTCGTTATATTATATGGTATTTTCAAAGACACACTGCATATTACGTTATATTATAAGGTATTTTCAATGATAAACTACTACGTATTATAAGGTATTTTCAATGATACACTGCATATTACGTTATATTATAAGGTATTTTCATTGATAGACTAGAATTACCATATATTCTAAGGTATTTTCAATGATACACTGCATATTACGTTATATTATAAGGTATTTTCAAAGATACACTACAAATAACGATATATTATAAGGTATTTTCAATGATACACTGCATATTACGTTATATGAGAAGGTATTTTCATTGATACACTACAAATTACGTTATATTATAAGGTATTTTCAATGATACACTGCATATTACGTTATATGGGAAGGTATTTTCATTGATAGACTAGAATTACCATATATTCTAAGGTATTTTCAATGATACACTGCATATTACGTTATATTATAAGGTATTTTCAATGATACACTGCAAAATTACGTTATATTATAAGGTATTTTCAAAGATACACTACAAATAACGATATATTATAAGGTATTTTCAATGATACACTGCATATTACGTTATATGAGAAGGTATTTTCATTGATAGACTAGAATTACCATATATTCTAAGGTATTTTCAATGATACACTGCATATTACGTTATATGGGAAGGTATTTTCAATGATACACTGCATATTACGTTATATTAGAAGGTATTTTCAATGATACACTGCATATTACGTTATATTATAAGGTATTTTCAATGATACACTGCATATTACGTTATATTATAAGGTATTTTCAATGATACACTGCATATTACGTTATATTATAACGTATTTTCAATGATACACAGCATATTACGTTATATTATAAGGTATTTTCAATGATAAACTACTATATATTATAAGGTATTTTCAATGATACACTACAAATTACGTTATATCATAAGGTATTTTCAATGATACACTGCATATTACGTTATATTATAAGGTATTTTCAATGATACACTGCATATTACGTTATATTATAAGGTATTTTCAATGATAAACTACTATATATTATAAGGTATTTTCAATGATACACTACAAATTACGTTATATCATAAGGTATTTTCAATGATACACTGCATATTACGTTATATTATAAGGTATTTTCAATGATAAACTACTACGTATTATAAGGTATTTTCAATGATACACTGCATATTACGTTATATTATAAGGTATTTTCAATGATAAACTACTACGTATTATAAGGTATTTTCAATGATACACTGCATATTGCGTTATATTATAAGGTAATTTCATTGATAGACTAGAATTACCATATATTCTAAGGTATTTTCAATGATACACTGCATATTACGTTATATTATAAGGTATTTTCAAAGATACACTACAAATAACGATATATTATAAGGTATTTTCAATGATACACTGCATATTTCGTTATATTATACGGTATTTTCAAAGATACACTGCATATTACGTTATATTATAAAGTATTTTCAATGATAAACTACTACGTATTATAAGGTATTTTCAAAGATACACTGCATATTACGTTATATTATAAGGTATTTTCATTGATAGACTAGAATTACCATATATTCTAAGGTATTTTCAATGATACACTGCATATTACGATATATGGGAAGGTATTTTCAATGATACACTGCATATTACGTTATATTATAAGGTATTTTCAATGATACACTGCATATTACGTTATATTATAAGGTATTTTCAATGATACACTGCATATTACGTTATATTATAAGGTATTTTCAATGATAACCTGCATATTACGTTATATTATAAGGTATTTTCAATGATACACACCATATTACGTTATATTATAAGGTATTTTCAATGATAAACTACTATATATTATAAGGTATTTTCAATGATACACTACAAATTACGTTATATCATAAGGTATTTTCAATGATACACTGCATATTACGTTATATGGGAAGGTATTTTCAATGATACACTGCATATTACGTTATATTATAAGGTATTTTCAATGATACACTGCATATTACGTTATATTATAAGGTGTTTTCAATGATACACTGCATATTACGTTATATTATAAGGTATTTTCAATGATACACTACAAATTACGTTATATCATAAGGTATTTTCAATGATACACTGCATATTACGTTATATTATAAGGTATTTTCAAGGATACACTACAAATAACGATATATTATATGGTATTTTCAATGATACACTGCATATTTCGTTATATTATATGGTATTTTCAAAGACACACTGCATATTACGTTATATTATAAGGTATTTTCAATGATAAACTACTACGTATTATAAGGTATTTTCAATGATACACTGCATATTACGTTATATTATAAGGTATTTTCATTGATAGACTAGAATTACCATATATTCTAAGGTATTTTCAATGATACACTGCATATTACGTTATATTATAAGGTATTTTCAAAGATACACTACAAATAACGATATATTATAAGGTATTTTCAATGATACACTGCATATTACGTTATATGAGAAGGTATTTTCATTGATACACTACAAATTACGTTATATTATAAGGTATTTTCAATGATACACTGCATATTACGTTATATGGGAAGGTATTTTCAATGATACACAGCATATTACGTTATATTATAAGGTATTTTCAATGATAAACTACTATATATTATAAGGTATTTTCAATGATACACTACAAATTACGTTATATCATAAGGTATTTTCAATGATACACTGCATATTACGTTATATTATAAGGTATTTTCAATGATACACTGCATATTACGTTATATTATAAGGTATTTTCAATGATAAACTACTATATATTATAAGGTATTTTCAATGATACACTACAAATTACGTTATATCATAAGGTATTTTCAATGATACACTGCATATTACGTTATATTATAAGGTATTTTCAATGATAAACTACTACGTATTATAAGGTATTTTCAATGATACACTGCATATTACGTTATATTATAAGGTATTTTCAATGATAAACTACTACGTATTATAAGGTATTTTCAATGATACACTGCATATTGCGTTATATTATAAGGTAATTTCATTGATAGACTAGAATTACCATATATTCTAAGGTATTTTCAATGATACACTGCATATTACGTTATATTATAAGGTATTTTCAAAGATACACTACAAATAACGATATATTATAAGGTATTTTCAATGATACACTGCATATTTCGTTATATTATACGGTATTTTCAATGATACACTGCATATTACGTTATATTATAAAGTATTTTCAATGATAAACTACTACGTATTATAAGGTATTTTCAAAGATACACTGCATATTACGTTATATTATAAGGTATTTTCAATGATAGACTAGAATTACCATATATTCTAAGGTATTTTCAATGATACACTGCATATTACGATATATGGGAAGGTATTTTCAATGATACACTGCATATTACGTTATATTAGAAGGTATTTTCAATGATACACTGCATATTACGTTATATTATAAGGTATTTTCAATGATACACTGCATATTACGTTATATTATAAGGTATTTTCAATGATACACTGCATATTACGTTATATTATAAGGTATTTTCAATGATACACAGCATATTACGTTATATTATAAGGTATTTTCAATGATAAACTACTATATATTATAAGGTATTTTCAATGATACACTACAAATTACGTTATATCATAAGGTATTTTCAATGATACACTGCATATTACGTTATATGGGAAGGTATTTTCAATGATACACTGCATATTACGTTATATTATAAGGTATTTTCAATGATACACTGCATATTACGTTATATTATAAGGTATTTTCAATGATACACTGCATATTACGTTATATTATAAGGTATTTTCAATGATACACTACAAATTACGTTATATCATAAGGTATTTTCAATGATACACTGCATATTACGTAATATTATAAGGTATTTTCAAAGATACACTACAAATAACGATATATTATAAGGTATTTTCAATGATACACTGCATATTTGTTATATTATAAGGTATTTTCAAAGATACACTACAAATAACGATATATTATAAGGTATTTTCAATGATACACTGCATATTACGTTATATGAGAAGGTATTTTCATTGATACACTACAAATTACGATATATTATAAGGTATTTTCAATGATACACTGCATATTACGTTATATTATAAGGTATTTTCATTGATAGACTAGAATTACCATATATTCTAAGGTATTTTCAATGATACACTGCATATTACGTTATATTATAAGGTATTTTCAATGATAAACTACTATATATTATAAGGTATTTTCAATGATACACTACAAATTACGTTATATCATAAGGTATTTTCAATGATACACTGCATATTACGTTATATGGGAAGGTATTTTCAATGATACACTGCATATTACGTTATATTATAAAGTATTTTCAATGATACACTGCATATTACGTTATATTATAAGGTATTTTCAATGATACACTGCATATTACGTTATATTATAAGGTATTTTCAATGATACACTGCATATTACGTTATATTATAAGGTATTTTCAATGATACACTGCATATTACGTTATATTATAAGGTATTTTCAATGATACGCTGCATATTACTTTATATTATAAGGTATTTTCAATGATACACTGCATATTTGGTTATATTATAAGGTATTTTCAATGATACACAGCATATTACGTTATATTATAAGGTATTTTCAATGATATACTACTATATATTATAAGGTATTTTCATTGATAAACTACTATATATTATAAGGTATTTTCAATGATAAACTACTACGTATTATAAGGTATTTTCAATGATACACTGCATATTACGTTATATTATAAGGTATTTTCAATGATAAACTACTACGTATTATAAGGTATTTTCAATGATACACTGCATATTGCGTTATATTATAAGGTAATTTCATTGATAGACTAGAATTACCATATATTCTAAGGTATTTTCAATGATACACTGCATATTACGTTATATGAGAAGGTATTTTCATTGATACACTACAAATTACGTTATATTATAAGGTATTTTCAATGATACACTGCATATTACGTTATATGGGAAGGTATTTTCAATGATACACTGCATATTACGTTATATTAGAAGGTTTTTCAATGATACACTGCATATTACGTTATATTATAAGGTATTTTCAAAGATACACTACAAATAACGATATATTATAAGGTATTTTCAATGATACACTGCATATTTGGTTATATTATAAGGTATTTTCAAAGATACACTACAAATAACGATATATTATAAGGTATTTTCAATGATACACTGCATATTACGTTATATGAGAAGGTATTTTCATTGATACACTACAAATTACGATATATTATAAGGTATTTTCAATGATACACTGCATATTACGTTATATTATAAGGTATTTTCATTGATAGACTAGAATTACCATATATTCTAAGGTATTTTCAATGATACACTGCATATTACGTTATATTATAAGGTATTTTCAATGATAATCTACTATATATTATAAGGTATTTTCAATGATACACTACAAATTACGTTATATCATAAGGTATTTTCAATGATACACTGCATATTACGTTATATGGGAAGGTATTTTCAATGATACACTGCATATTACGTTATATTATAAAGTATTTTCAATGATACACTGCATATTACGTTATATTATAAGGTATTTTCAATGATACACTGCATATTACGTTATATTATAAGGTATTTTCAATGATACACTGCATATTACGTTACATTATAAGGTATTTTCAATGATACACTGCATATTACGTTATATTATAAGGTATTTTCAATGATACGCTGCATATTACTTTATATTATAAGGTATTTTCAATGATACACTGCATATTTGGTTATATTATAAGGTATTTTCAATGATACACAGCATATTACGTTATATTATAAGGTATTTTCAATGATAAACTACTACGTATTATAAGGTATTTTCAATGATACACTGCATATTGCGTTATATTATAAGGTATTTTCAATGATACACTGCATATTACGTTATATTATAAGGTATTTTCAATGATACACAGCATATTACGTTATATTATAAGGTATTTTCAATGATAAACTACTATATATTATAAGGTATTTTCAATGATACACTACAAATTACGTTATATCATAAGGTATTTTCAATGATACACTGCATATTACGTTATATTATAAGGTATTTTCAAAGATACACTACAAATAACGATATATTATAAGGTATTTTCAATGATACACTGCATATTTGGTTATATAATAAGGTATTTTCAAAGATACACTACAAATAACGATATATTATAAGGTATTTTCAATGATACACTGCATATTACGTTATATGAGAAGGTATTTTCATTGATACACTACAAATTACGATATATTATAAGGTATTTTCAATGATACACTGCATATTACGTTATATTATAAGGTATTTTCATTGATAGACTAGAATTACCATATATTCTAAGGTATTTTCAATGATACACTGCATATTACGTTATATTATAAGGTATTTTCAATGATAAACTACTATATATTATAAGGTATTTTCAATGATACACTACAAATTACGTTATATCATAAGGTATTTTCAATGATACACTGCATATTACGTTATATGGGAAGGTATTTTCAATGATACACTGCATATTACGTTATATTATAAAGTATTTTCAATGATACACTGCATATTACGTTATATTATAAGGTATTTTCAATGATAAACTACTACGTATTATAAGGTATTTTCAATGATACACTGCATATTACGTTATATTATAAGGTATTTTCAATGATACACTGCATATTACGTTATATTATAAGGTATTTTCAAAGATACACTACAAATAACGATATATTATAAGGTATTTTCAATGATACACTGCATATTACGTTATATGAGAAGGTATTTTCATTGATAGACTAGAATTACCATATATTCTAAGGTACTTTCAATGATACACTGCATATTACGTTATATGGGAAGGTATTTTCAATGATACACTGCATATTACGTTATATTAGAAGGTATTTTCAATGATACACTGCATATTACGTTATATTATAAGGTATTTTCAATGATACACTGCATATTACGTTATATTAGAAGGTATTTTCAATGATACACTGCATATTACGTTATATTATAAGGTATTTTCAATGATACACAGCATATTACGTTATATTATAAGGTATTTTCAATGATAAACTACTATATATTATAAGGTATTTTCAATGATACACTACAAATTACGTTATATCATAAGGTATTTTCAATGATAAACTACTACGTATTATAAGGTATTTTCAATGATACACTGCATATTACGTTATATTATAAGGTATTTTCAATGATACACTGCATATTACGTTATATTATAAGGTATTTTCAATGATACACAGCATATTACGTTATATTATAAGGTATTTTCAATGATAAACTACTATATATTATAAGGTATTTTCAATGATACACTACAAATTACGTTATATCATAAGGTATTTTCAATGATAAACTACTACGTATTATAAGGTATTTTCAATGGTACACTGCATATTACGTTATATTATAAGGTATTTTCAATGATACACTGCATATTACGTTATATTATAAGGTATTTTCAAAGATACACTACAAATAACGATATATTATAAGGTATTTTCAATGATACACTGCATATTTGGTTATATTATAAGGTATTTTCAAAGATACACTGCAAATAACGATATATTATAAGGTATTTTCAATGATACACTGCATATTACGTTATATGAGAAGGTATTTTCATTGATACACTACAAATTACGATATATTATAAGGTATTTTCAATGATACACTGCATATTACGTTATATTATAAGGTATTTTCATTGATAGACTAGAATTACCATATATTCTAAGGTATTTTCAATGATACACTGCATATTACGTTATATTATAAGGTATTTTCAATGATAAACTACTATATATTATAAGGTATTTTCAATGATACACTACAAATTACGTTATATCATAAGGTATTTTCAATGATACACTGCATATTACGTTATATGGGAAGGTATTTTCAATGATACACTGCATATTACGTTATATTATAAAGTATTTTCAATGATACACTGCATATTACGTTATATTATAAGGTATTTTCAATGATACACTGCATATTACGTTATATTATAAGGTATTTTCAATGATACACTGCATATTACGTTACATTATAAGGTATTTTCAATGATACACTGCATATTACGTTATATTATAAGGTATTTTCAATGATACGCTGCATATTACTTTATATTATAAGGTATTTTCAATGATACACTGCATATTTGGTTATATTATAAGGTATTTTCAATGATACAAAGCATATTACGTTATATTATAAGGTATTTTCAATGATAAACTACTACGTATTATAAGGTATTTTCAATGATACACTGCATATTGCGTTATATTATAAGGTAATTTCATTGATAGACTAGAATTACCATATATTCTAAGGTATTTTCAATGATACACTGCATATTACGTTATATTATAAGGTATTTTCAAAGATACACTACAAATAACGATATATTATAAGGTATTTTCAATGATACACTGCATATTTCGTTATATTATACGGTATTTTCAAAGATACACTGCATATTACGTTATATTATAAAGTATTTTCAATGATAAACTACTACGTATTATAAGGTATTTTCAATGATACACTGCATATTACGTTATATTATAAGGTATTTTCAAAGATACACTACAAATAACGATATATTATAAGGTATTTTCAATGATACACTGCATATTTGGTTATATTATAAGGTATTTTCAAAGATACACTGCAAATAACGATATATTATAAGGTATTTTCAATGATACACTGCATATTACGTTATATGAGAAGGTATTTTCATTGATACACTACAAATTACGATATATTATAAGGTATTTTCAATGATACACTGCATATTACGTTATATTATAAGGTATTTTCATTGATAGACTAGAATTACCATATATTCTAAGGTATTTTCAATGATACACTGCATATTACGTTATATTATAAGGTATTTTCAATGATAAACTACTATATATTATAAGGTATTTTCAATGATACACTACAAATTACGTTATATCATAAGGTATTTTCAATGATACACTGCATATTACGTTATATGGGAAGGTATTTTCAATGATACACTGCATATTACGTTATATTATAAAGTATTTTCAATGATACACTGCATATTACGTTATATTATAAGGTATTTTCAATGATACACTGCATATTACGTTATATTATAAGGTATTTTCAATGATACACTGCATATTACGTTACATTATAAGGTATTTTCAATGATACACTGCATATTACGTTATATTATAAGGTATTTTCAATGATACGCTGCATATTACTTTATATTATAAGGTATTTTCAATGATACACTGCATATTTGGTTATATTATAAGGTATTTTCAATGATACACAGCATATTACGTTATATTATAAGGTATTTTCAATGATAAACTACTACGTATTATAAGGTATTTTCAATGATACACTGCATATTGCGTTATATTATAAGGTAATTTCATTGATAGACTAGAATTACCATATATTCTAAGGTATTTTCAATGATACACTGCATATTACGTTATATTATAAGGTATTTTCAAAGATACACTACAAATAACGATATATTATAAGGTATTTTCAATGATACACTGCATATTTCGTTATATTATACGGTATTTTCAAAGATACACTGCATATTACGTTATATTATAAAGTATTTTCAATGATAAACTACTACGTATTATAAGGTATTTTCAATGATACACTGCATATTACGTTATATTATAAGGTATTTTCAAAGATACACTACAAATAACGATATATTATAAGGTATTTTCAATGATAAACTACTACGTATTATAAGGTATTTTCAATGATACACTGCATATTACGTTATATTAGAAGGTTTTTCAATGATACACTGCATATTACGTTATATTATAAGGTATTTTCAAAGATACACTACAAATAACGATATATTATAAGGTATTTTCAATGATACACTGCATATTTGGTTATATTATAAGGTATTTTCAAAGATACACTGCAAATAACGATATATTATAAGGTATTTTCAATGATACACTGCATATTACGTTATATGAGAAGGTATTTTCATTGATACACTACAAATTACGATATATTATAAGGTATTTTCAATGATACACTGCATATTACGTTATATTATAAGGTATTTTCATTGATAGACTAGAATTACCATATATTCTAAGGTATTTTCAATGATACACTGCATATTACGTTATATTATAAGGTATTTTCAATGATAAACTACTATATATTATAAGGTATTTTCAATGATACACTACAAATTACGTTATATCATAAGGTATTTTCAATGATACACTGCATATTACGTTATATGGGAAGGTATTTTCAATGATACACTGCATATTACGTTATATTATAAAGTATTTTCAATGATACACTGCATATTACGTTATATTATAAGGTATTTTCAATGATACACTGCATATTACGTTATATTATAAGGTATTTTCAATGATACACTGCATATTACGTTACAGTATAAGGTATTTTCAATGATACACTGCATATTACGTTATATTATAAGGTATTTTCAATGGTACGCTGCATATTACTTTATATTATAAGGTATTTTCAATGATACACTGCATATTTGGTTATATTATAAGGTATTTTCAATGATACACAGCATATTACGTTATATTATAAGGTATTTTCAATGATAAACTACTACGTATTATAAGGTATTTTCAATGATACACTGCATATTGCGTTATATTATAAGGTAATTTCATTGATAGACTAGAATTACCATATATTCTAAGGTATTTTCAATGATACACTGCATATTACGTTATATTATAAGGTATTTTCAAAGATACACTACAAATAACGATATATTATAAGGTATTTTCAATGATACACTGCATATTACGTTATATTATAAGGTATTTTCAATGATACACTGCATATTACGTTATATTATAAAGTATTTTCAATGATAAACTACTACGTATTATAAGGTATTTTCAATGATACACTGCATATTACGTTATATTATAAGGTATTTTCAATGATACACTGCATATTACGTTATATTATAAGGTATTTTCAATGATACACAGCATATTACGTTATATTATAAGGTATTTTCAATGATAAACTACTATATATTATAAGGTATTTTCAATGATACACTACAAATTACGTTATATCATAAGGTATTTTCAATGATACACTGCATATTACGTTATATTATAAGGTATTTTCAAAGATACACTACAAATAACGATATATTATAAGGTATTTTCAATGATACACTGCATATTTGGTTATATAATAAGGTATTTTCAAAGATACACTACAAATAACGATATATTATAAGGTATTTTCAATGATACACTGCATATTACGTTATATGAGAAGGTATTTTCATTGATACACTACAAATTACGATATATTATAAGGTATTTTCAATGATACACTGCATATTACGTTATATTATAAGGTATTTTCATTGATAGACTAGAATTACCATATATTCTAAGGTATTTTCAATGATACACTGCATATTACGTTATATTATAAGGTATTTTCAATGATACACTGCATATTACGTTATATTATAAGGTATTTTCAATGATAAACTACTATATATTATAAGGTATTTTCATTGATAAACTACTATATATTATAAGGTATTTTCAATGATAAACTACTACGTATTATAAGGTATTTTCAATGATACACTGCATATTACGTTATATTATAAGGTATTTTCAATGATACACTGCATATTACGTTATATTATAAGGTATTTTCAAAGATACACTACAAATAACGATATATTATAAGGTATTTTCAATGATACACTGCATATTACGTTATATGAGAAGGTATTTTCATTGATAGACTAGAATTACCATATATTCTAAGGTACTTTCAATGATACACTGCATATTACGTTATATGGGAAGGTATTTTCAATGATACACTGCATATTACGTTATATTAGAAGGTATTTTCAATGATACACTGCATATTACGTTATATTATAAGGTATTTTCAATGATACACTGCATATTACGTTATATTAGAAGGTATTTTCAATGATACACTGCATATTACGTTATATTATAAGGTATTTTCAATGATACACAGCATATTACGTTATATTATAAGGTATTTTCAATGATAAACTACTATATATTATAAGGTATTTTCAATGATACACTACAAATTACGTTATATCATAAGGTATTTTCAATGATAAACTACTACGTATTATAAGGTATTTTCAATGATACACTGCATATTACGTTATATTATAAGGTATTTTCAATGATACACTGCATATTACGTTATATTATAAGGTATTTTCAAAGATACACTACAAATAACGATATATTATAAGGTATTTTCAATGATAAACTACTACGTATTATAAGGTATTTTCAATGATACACTGCATATTGCGTTATATTATAAGGTATTTTCATTGATAGACTAGAATTACCATATATTCTAAGGTATTTTCAATGATACACTGCATATTACGTTATATTATAAGGTATTTTCAAAGATACACTACAAATAACGATATATTATAAGGTATTTTCAATGATACACTGCATATTTCGTTATATTATACGGTATTTTCAAAGATACACTGCATATTACGTTATATTATAAAGAATTTTCAATGATAAACTACTACGTATTATAAGGTATTTTCAATGATACACTGCATATTACGTTATATTATAAGGTATTTTCAATGATACACTGCATATTACGTTATATTATAAGGTATTTTCAATGATACACAGCATATTACGTTATATTATAAGGTATTTTCAATGATAAACTACTATATATTATAAGGTATTTTCAATGATACACTACAAATTACGTTATATCATAAGGTATTTTCAATGATAGACTAGAATTACCATATATTCTAAGGTATTTTCAATGATACACTGCATATTACGTTATATTATAAGGTATTTTCAAAGATACACTACAAATAACGATATATTATAAGGTATTTTCAATGATACACTGCATATTTCGTTATATTATACGGTATTTTCAAAGATACACTGCATATTACGTTATATTATAAAGTATTTTCAATGATAAACTACTACGTATTATAAGGTATTTTCAATGATACACTGCATATTACGTTATATTATAAGGTATTTTCAAAGATACACTACAAATAACGATATATTATAAGGTATTTTCAATGATAAACTACTACGTATTATAAGGTATTTTCAATGATACACTGCATATTACGTTATATTAGAAGGTTTTTCAATGATACACTGCATATTACGTTATATTATAAGGTATTTTCAAAGATACACTACAAATAACGATATATTATAAGGTATTTTCAATGATACACTGCATATTTGGTTATATTATAAGGTATTTTCAAAGATACACTGCAAATAACGATATATTATAAGGTATTTTCAATGATACACTGCATATTACGTTATATGAGAAGGTATTTTCATTGATACACTACAAATTACGATATATTATAAGGTATTTTCAATGATACACTGCATATTACGTTATATTATAAGGTATTTTCATTGATAGACTAGAATTACCATATATTCTAAGGTATTTTCAATGATACACTGCATATTACGTTATATTATAAGGTATTTTCAATGATAAACTACTATATATTATAAGGTATTTTCAATGATACACTACAAATTACGTTATATCATAAGGTATTTTCAATGATACACTGCATATTACGTTATATGGGAAGGTATTTTCAATGATACACTGCATATTACGTTATATTATAAAGTATTTTCAATGATACACTGCATATTACGTTATATTATAAGGTATTTTCAATGATACACTGCATATTACGTTATATTATAAGGTATTTTCAATGATACACTGCATATTACGTTACATTATAAGGTATTTTCAATGATACACTGCATATTACGTTATATTATAAGGTATTTTCAATGATACGCTGCATATTACGTTATATTATAAGGTATTTTCAAAGATACACTACAAATAACGATATATTATAAGGTATTTTCAATGATACACTGCATATTTGGTTATATTATAAGGTATTTTCAATGATACACAGCATATTACGTTATATTATAAGGTATTTTCAATGATAAACTACTACGTATTATAAGGTATTTTCAATGATACACTGCATATTGCGTTATATTATAAGGTAATTTCATTGATAGACTAGAATTACCATATATTCTAAGGTATTTTCAATGATACACTGCATATTACGTTATATTATAAGGTATTTTCAAAGATACACTACAAATAACGATATATTATAAGGTATTTTCAATGATACACTGCATATTACGTTATATTATACGGTATTTTCAAAGATACACTGCATATTACGTTATATTATAAAGTATTTTCAATGATAAACTACTACGTATTATAAGGTATTTTCAATGATACACTGCATATTACGTTATATTATAAGGTATTTTCAATGATACACTGCATATTACGTTATATTATAAGGTATTTTCAATGATACACAGCATATTACGTTATATTATAAGGTATTTTCAATGATAAACTACTATATATTATAAGGTATTTTCAATGATACACTACAAATTACGTTATATCATAAGGTATTTTCAATGATACACTGCATATTACGTTATATTATAAGGTATTTTCAAAGATACACTACAAATAACGATATATTATAAGGTATTTTCAATGATACACTGCATATTTGGTTATATAATAAGGTATTTTCAAAGATACACTACAAATAACGATATATTATAAGGTATTTTCAATGATACACTGCATATTACGTTATATGAGAAGGTATTTTCATTGATACACTACAAATTACGATATATTATAAGGTATTTTCAATGATACACTGCATATTACGTTATATTATAAGGTATTTTCATTGATAGACTAGAATTACCATATATTCTAAGGTATTTTCAATGATACACTGCATATTACGTTATATTATAAGGTATTTTCAATGATACACTGCATATTACGTTATATTATAAGGTATTTTCAATGATAAACTACTATATATTATAAGGTATTTTCATTGATAAACTACTATATATTATAAGGTATTTTCAATGATAAACTACTACGTATTATAAGGTATTTTCAATGATACACTGCATATTACGTTATATTATAAGGTATTTTCAATGATACACTGCATATTACGTTATATTATAAGGTATTTTCAAAGATACACTACAAATAACGATATATTATAAGGTATTTTCAATGATACACTGCATATTACGTTATATGAGAAGGTATTTTCATTGATAGACTAGAATTACCATATATTCTAAGGTACTTTCAATGATACACTGCATATTACGTTATATGGGAAGGTATTTTCAATGATACACTGCATATTACGTTATATTAGAAGGTATTTTCAATGATACACTGCATATTACGTTATATTATAAGGTATTTTCAATGATACACTGCATATTACGTTATATTAGAAGGTATTTTCAATGATACACTGCATATTACGTTATATTATAAGGTATTTTCAATGATACACAGCATATTACGTTATATTATAAGGTATTTTCAATGATAAACTACTATATATTATAAGGTATTTTCAATGATACACTACAAATTACGTTATATCATAAGGTATTTTCAATGATAAACTACTACGTATTATAAGGTATTTTCAATGATACACTGCATATTACGTTATATTATAAGGTATTTTCAATGATACACTGCATATTACGTTATATTATAAGGTATTTTCAAAGATACACTACAAATAACGATATATTATAAGGTATTTTCAATGATAAACTACTACGTATTATAAGGTATTTTCAATGATACACTGCATATTGCGTTATATTATAAGGTATTTTCATTGATAGACTAGAATTACCATATATTCTAAGGTATTTTCAATGATACACTGCATATTACGTTATATTATAAGGTATTTTCAAAGATACACTACAAATAACGATATATTATAAGGTATTTTCAATGATACACTGCATATTTCGTTATATTATACGGTATTTTCAAAGATACACTGCATATTACGTTATATTATAAAGAATTTTCAATGATAAACTACTACGTATTATAAGGTATTTTCAATGATACACTGCATATTACGTTATATTATAAGGTATTTTCAATGATACACTGCATATTACGTTATATTATAAGGTATTTTCAATGATACACAGCATATTACGTTATATTATAAGGTATTTTCAATGATAAACTACTATATATTATAAGGTATTTTCAATGATACACTACAAATTACGTTATATCATAAGGTATTTTCAATGATAGACTAGAATTACCATATATTCTAAGGTATTTTCAATGATACACTGCATATTACGTTATATTATAAGGTATTTTCAATGATACACTACAAATAACGATATATTATAAGGTATTTTCAATGATACACTGCATATTGCGTTATATTATACGGTATTTTCAAAGATACACTGCATATTACGTTATATTATAAAGTATTTTCAATGATAAACTACTACGTATTATAAGGTATTTTCAATGATACACTGCATATTACGTTATATTATAAGGTATTTTCAATGATACACTGCATATTACGTTATATTATAAGGTATTTTCAATGATACACAGCATATTACGTTATATTATAAGGTATTTTCAATGATAAACTACTATATATTATAAGGTATTTTCAATGGTACACTACAAATTACGTTATATCATAAGGTATTTTCAATGATACACTGCATATTACGTTATATTATAAGGTATTTTCAAAGATACACTACAAATAACGATATATTATAAGGTATTTTCAATGATACACTGCATATTTGGTTATATAATAAGGTATTTTCAAAGATACACTACAAATAACGATATATTATAAGGTATTTTCAATGATACACTGCATATTACGTTATATGAGAAGGTATTTTCATTGATACACTACAAATTACGATATATTATAAGGTATTTTCAATGATACACTGCATATTACGTTATATTATAAGGTATTTTCATTGATAGACTAGAATTACCATATATTCTAAGGTATTTTCAATGATACACTGCATATTACGTTATATTATAAGGTATTTTCAATGATACACTGCATATTACGTTATATTATAAGGTATTTTCAATGATAAACTACTATATATTATAAGGTATTTTCATTGATAAACTACTATATATTATAAGGTATTTTCAATGATAAACTACTACGTATTATAAGGTATTTTCAATGATACACTGCATATTACGTTATATTATAAGGTATTTTCAATGATACACTGCATATTACGTTATATTATAAGGTATTTTCAAAGATACACTACAAATAACGATATATTATAAGGTATTTTCAATGATACACTGCATATTACGTTATATGAGAAGGTATTTTCATTGATAGACTAGAATTACCATATATTCTAAGGTACTTTCAATGATACACTGCATATTACGTTATGTGGGAAGGTATTTTCAATGATACACTGCATATTACGTTATATTAGAAGGTATTTTCAATGATAAACTACTATATATTATAAGGTATTTTCAATGATACACTACAAATTACGTTATATCATAAGGTATTTTCAATGATAGACTAGAATTACCATATATTCTAAGGTATTTTCAATGATACACTGCATATTACGTTATATTATAAGGTATTTTCAAAGATACACTACAAATAACGATATATTATAAGGTATTTTCAATGATACACTGCATATTTCGTTATATTATACGGTATTTTCAAAGATACACTGCATATTACGTTATATTATAAAGTATTTTCAATGATAAACTACTACGTATTATAAGGTATTTTCAATGATACACTGCATATTACGTTATATTATAAGGTATTTTCAATGATACACTGCATATTACGTTATATTATAAGGTATTTTCAATGATACACAGCATATTACGTTATATTATAAGGTATTTTCAATGATAAACTACTATATATTATAAGGTATTTTCAATGATACACTACAAATTACGTTATATCATAAGGTATTTTCAATGATACACTGCATATTACGTTATATTATAAGGTATTTTCAAAGATACACTACAAATAACGATATATTATAAGGTATTTTCAATGATACACTGCATATTTGGTTATATAATAAGGTATTTTCAAAGATACACTACAAATAACGATATATTATAAGGTATTTTCAATGATACACTGCATATTACGTTATATGAGAAGGTATTTTCATTGATACACTACAAATTACGATATATTATAAGGTATTTTCAATGATACACTGCATATTACGTTATATTATAAGGTATTTTCATTGATAGACTAGAATTACCATATATTCTAAGGTATTTTCAATGATACACTGCATATTACGTTATATTATAAGGTATTTTCAATGATACACTGCATATTACGTTATATTATAAGGTATTTTCAATGATAAACTACTATATATTATAAGGTATTTTCATTGATAAACTACTATATATTATAAGGTATTTTCAATGATAAACTACTACGTATTATAAGGTATTTTCAATGATACACTGCATATTACGTTATATTATAAGGTATTTTCAATGATACACTGCATATTACGTTATATTATAAGGTATTTTCAAAGATACACTACAAATAACGATATATTATAAGGTATTTTCAATGATACACTGCATATTACGTTATATGAGAAGGTATTTTCATTGATAGACTAGAATTACCATATATTCTAAGGTACTTTCAATGATACACTGCATATTACGTTATGTGGGAAGGTATTTTCAATGATACACTGCATATTACGTTATATTAGAAGGTATTTTCAATGATACACTGCATATTACGTTATATTATAAGGTATTTTCAATGATACACTGCATATTACGTTATATTAGGAGGTATTTTCAATGATACACTGCATATTACGTTATATTATAAGGTATTTTCAATGATACACAGCATATTACGTTATATTATAAGGTATTTTCAATGATAAACTACTATATATTATAAGGTATTTTCAATGATACACTACAAATTACGTTATATCATAAGGTATTTTCAATGATAAACTACTACGTATTATAAGGTATTTTCAATGATACACTGCATATTACGTTATATTATAAGGTATTTTCAATGATACACTGCATATTACGTTATATTATAAGGTATTTTCAAAGATACACTACAAATAACGATATATTATAAGGTATTTTCAATGATAAACTACTACGTATTATAAGGTATTTTCAATGATACACTGCATATTGCGTTATATTATAAGGTATTTTCATTGATAGACTAGAATTACCATATATTCTAAGGTATTTTCAATGATACACTGCATATTACGTTATATTATAAGGTATTTTCAAAGATACACTACAAATAACGATATATTATAAGGTATTTTCAATGATACACTGCATATTTTGTTATATTATACGGTATTTTCAAAGATACACTGCATATTACGTTATATTATAAGGTATTTTCAATAATAAACTACTACGTATTATAAGGTATTTTCAAAGATACACTGCATATTACGTTATATTATAAGGTATTTTCAATGATAAACTACTACGTATTATAAGGTATTTTCAATGATACACTGCATATTACGTTATATTATAAGGTATTTTCAATGATACACTGCAAAATTACGTTATATTATAAGGTATTTTCAAAGATACACTACAAATAACGATATATTATAAGGTATTTTCAATGATACACTGCATATTACGTTATATGAGAAGGTATTTTCATTGATAGACTAGAATTACCATATATTCTAAGGTATTTTCAATGATACACTGCATATTACGTTATATGGGAAGGTATTTTCAATGATACACTGCATATTACGTTATATTAGAAGGTATTTTCAATGATACACTGCATATTACGTTATATTATAAGGTATTTTCAATGATACACTGCATATTACGTTATATTATAAGGTATTTTCAATGATACACTGCATATTACGTTATATTATAAGGTATTTTCAATGACACACAGCATATTACGTTATATTATAAGGTATTTTCAATGATAAACTACTATATATTATAAGGTATTTTCAATGATACACTACAAATTACGTTATATCATAAGGTATTTTCAATGATACACTGCATATTACGTTATATTATAAGGTATTTTCAATGATACACTGCATATTACGTTATATTATAAGGTATTTTCAATGATACACTGCATATTACGTTATATTATAAGGTATTTTCAAAGATACACTACAAATAACGATATATTATAAGGTATTTTCAATGATAAACTACTACGTATTATAAGGTATTTTCAATGATACACTGCATATTGCGTTATATTATAAGGTAATTTCATTGATAGATTAGAATTACCATATATTCTAAGGTATTTTCAATGATACACTGCATATTACGTTATATTATAAGGTATTTTCAAAGATACACTACAAATAACGATATATTATAAGGTATTTTCAATGATACACTGCATATTTCGTTATATTATACGGTATTTTCAAATATACACTGCATATTACGTTATATTATAAGGTATTTTCAATGATACACTGCATATTACGTTATATTATAAGGTATTTTCAATGATACACAGCATATTACGTTATATTATAAGGTATTTTCAATGATAAACTACTATATATTATAAGGTATTTTCAATGATACACTACAAATTACGTTATATCATAAGGTATTTTCAATGATACACTGCATATTACGTTATATTATAAGGTATTTTCAATGATACACTGCATATTACGTTATATTATAAGGTATTTTCAATGATACACTGCATATTACGTTATATTATAAGGTATTTTCAAAGATACACTACAAATAACGATATATTATAAGGTATTTTCAATGATAAACTACTACGTATTATAAGGTATTTTCAATGATACACTGCATATTGCGTTATATTATAAGGTAATTTCATTGATAGACTAGAATTACCATATATTCTAAGGTATTTTCAATGATACACTGCATATTACGTTATATTATAAGGTATTTTCAAAGATACACTACAAATAACGATATATTATAAGGTATTTTCAATGATACACTGCATATTTCGTTATATTATACGGTATTTTCAAAGATACACTGCATATTACGTTATGTTATAAGGTATTTTCAATAATAAACTACTACGTATTATAAGGTATTTTCAAAGATACACTGCATATTACGTTATATTATAAGGTATTTTCAATGATAAACTACTACGTATTATAAGGTATTTTCAATGATACACTGCATATTACATTATATTATAAGGTATTTTCAATGATACACTGCAAAATTACGTTATATTATAAGGTATTTTCAAAGATACACTACAAATAACGATGTATTATAAGGTATTTTCAATGATACACTGCATATTACGTTATATGAGAAGGTATTTTCATTGATAGACTAGAATTACCATATATTCTAAGGTATTTTCAATGATACACTGCATATTACGTTATATGGGAAGGTATTTTCAATGATACACTGCATATTACGTTATATTAGAAGGTATTTTCAATGATACACTGCATATTACGTTATATTATAAGGTATTTTCAATGATACACTGCATATTACGTTATATTATAAGGTATTTTCAATGATACACTGCATATTACGTTATATTATAAGGTATTTTCAATGATAAACTACTACGTATTATAAGGTATTTTCAATGATACACTGCATATTGCGTTATATTATAAGGTAATTTCATTGATAGACTAGAATTACCATATATTCTAAGGTATTTTCAATGATACACTGCATATTACGTTATATTATAAGGTATTTTCAAAGATACACTACAAATAACGATATATTATAAGGTATTTTCAATGATACACTGCATATTTCGTTATATTATACGGTATTTTCAAAGATACACTGCAGATTACGTTATATTATAAAGTATTTTCAATGATAAACTACTACGTATTATAAGGTATTTTCAAAGATACACTGCATATTACGTTATATTATAAGGTATTTTCAATGATAAACTACTACGTATTATAAGGTATTTTCAATGATACACTGCATATTACGTTATATTATAAGGTATTTTCAATGATACACTGCATATTACGTTATATTATAAGGTATTTTCAAAGATACACTACAAATAACGATATATTATAAGGTATTTTCAATGATACACTGCATATTACGTTATATGAGAAGGTATTTTCATTGATAGACTAGAATTACCATATATGCTAAGGTATTTTCAATGATACACTGCATATTACGTTATATGGGAAGGTATTTTCAATGATACACTGCATATTACGTTATATTAGAAGGTATTTTCAATGATACACTGCATATTACGTTATATTATAAGGTATTTTCAATGATACACTGCATATTACGTTATATTATAAGGTATTTTCAATGATACACTGCATATTACGTTATATTATAAGGTATTTTCAATGATACACTGCATATTACGTTATATTATAAGGTATTTTCAATGATACACTGCATATTACGTTATATTATAAGGTATTTTCAATGATACACTGCATATTACGTTATATGGGAAGGTATTTTCAATGATACACTGCATATTACGTTATATTATAAGGTATTTTCAATGATACACTGCATATTACGTTATATTATAAGGTATTTTCAATGATACACAGCATATTACGTTATATTATAAGGTATTTTCAATGATAAACTACTATATATTATAAGGTATTTTCAATGATACACTACAAATTACGTTATATCATAAGGTATTTTCAATGATACACTGCATATTACGTTATATGGGAAGGTATTTTCAATGATACACTGCATATTACGTTATATTGTAAGGTATTTTCAATGATACACAGCATATTACGTTATATTATAAGGTATTTTCAATGATAAACTACTATATATTATAAGGTATTTTCAATGATACACTACAAATTACGTTATATCATAAGGTATTTTCAATGATACACTGCATATTACGTTATATTATAAGGTATTTTCAAAGATACACTACAAATAACGATATATTATAAGGTATTTTCAATGATACACTGCATATTTGGTTATATTATAAGGTATTTTCAAAGATACACTACAAATTACGATATATTATAAGGTATTTTCAATGATACACTGCATATTACGTTATATTATAAGGTATTTTCATTGATAGACTAGAATTACCATATATTCTAAGGTATTTTCAATGATACACTGCATATTACGTTATATTATAAGGTATTTTCAATGATAAACTACTATATATTATAAGGTATTTTCAATGATACACTACAAATTACGTTATATCATAAGGTATTTTCAATGATACACTGCATATTACGTTATATGGGAAGGTATTTTCAATGATACACTGCATATTACGTTATATTATAAGGTATTTTCAATGATACACTGCATATTACGTTATATTATAAGGTATTTTCAATGATACACTGCATATTACGTTATATTATAAGGTATTTTCAGTGATACACTGCATATTACGTTATATTATAAGGTATTTTCAATGATACACTGCATATTACGTTATATTATAAGGTATTTTCAATGATAAACTACTACGTATTATAAGGTATTTTCAATGATACACTGCATGTTACGTTATATTATAAGGTATTTTCAATGATACACTACAAATTACGTTATATCATAATGTATTTTCAATGATACACTGCATATTACGTTATATTATAAGGTATTTTCAAGGATACACTACAAATAACGATATATTATAAGGTATTTTCAATGATACACTGCATATTTCGTTATATTATACGGTATTTTCAAAGACACACTGCATATTACGTTATATTATAAGGTATTTTCAATGATAAACTACTACGTATTATAAGGTATTTTCAATGATACACTGCATATTACGTTATATTATAAGGTATTTTCATTGATAGACTAGAATTACCATATATTCTAAGGTATTTTCAATGATACACTGCATATTACGTTATATTATAAGGTATTTTCAATGATACACTGCATATTACGTTATATTATAAGGTATTTTCAATGATACACTGCATATTACGTTATATTATAAGGTATTTTCAGTGATACACTGCATATTACGTTATATTATAAGGTATTTTCAATGATACACTGCATATTACGTTATATTATAAGGTATTTTCAATGATAAACTACTACGTATTATAAGGTATTTTCAATGATACACTGCATATTACGTTATATTATAAGGTATTTTCATTGATACACTACAAATTACGTTATATCATAATGTATTTTCAATGATACACTGCATATTACGTTATATTATAAGGTATTTTCAAGGATACACTACAAATAACGATATATTATAAGGTATTTTCAATGATACACTGCATATTTCGTTATATTATACGGTATTTTCAAAGACACACTGCATATTACGTTATATTATAAGGTATTTTCAATGATAAACTACTACGTATTATAAGGTATTTTCAATGATACACTGCATATTACGTTATATTATAAGGTATTTTCATTGATAGACTAGAATTACCATATATTCTAAGGTATTTTCAATGATACACTGCATATTACGTTATATTATAAGGTATTTTCAAAGATACACTACAAATAACGATATATTATAAGGTATTTTCAATGATACACTGAATATTACGTTATATGAGAAGGTATTTTCAATGATAAACTACTACGTATTATAAGGTATTTTCAATGATACACTGCATATTACGTTATATTATAAGGTATTTTCATTGATAGACTAGAATTACCATATATTCTAAGGTATTTTCAATGATGCACTGCATATTACGTTATATTATAAGGTATTTTCAAAGATACACTACATATTACGTTATATGGGAAGGTATTTTCAATGATACACTGCATATTACGTTATATTAGAAGGTATTTTCAATGATACACTGCATATTACGTTATATTATAAGGTATTTTCAATGATACACTGCATATTACGTTATATTATAAGGTATTTTCAATGATAACCTGCATATTACGTTATATTATAAGGTATTTTCAATGATACATAGCATATTACGTTATATTATAAGGTATTTTCAATGATAAACTACTATATATTATAAGGTATTTTCAATGATACACTACAAATTACGTTATATCATAAGGTATTTTCAATGATACACTGCATATTACGTAATATTATAAGGTATTTTCAAAGATACACTACAAATAACGATATATTATAAGGTATTTTCAATGATACACTGCATATTTGGTTATATTATAAGGTATTTTCAAAGATACACTACAAATAACGATATATTATAAGGTATTTTCAATGATACACAGCATATTACGTTATATTATAAGGTATTTTCAATGATAAACTACTACGTATTATAAGGTATTTTCAATGATACACTGCATATTGCGTTATATTATAAGGTAATTTCATTGATAGACTAGAATTACCATATATTCTAAGGTATTTTCAATGATACACTGCATATTACGTTATATGAGAAGGTATTTTCATTGATACACTACAAATTACGTTATATTATAAGGTATTTTCAATGATACACTGCATATTACGTTATATGGGAAGGTATTTTCAATGATACACTGCATATTACGTTATATTAGAAGGTTTTTCAATGATACACTGCATATTACGTTATATTATAAGGTATTTTCAAAGATACACTACAAATAACGATATATTATAAGGTATTTTCAATGATACACTGCATATTTGGTTATATTATAAGGTATTTTCAAAGATACACTACAAATAACGATATATTATAAGGTATTTTCAATGATACACTGCATATTACGTTATATGAGAAGGTATTTTCATTGATACACTACAAATTACGATATATTATAAGGTATTTTCAATGATACACTGCATATTACGTTATATTATAAGGTATTTTCATTGATAGACTAGAATTACCATATATTCTAAGGTATTTTCAATGATACACTGCATATTACGTTATATTATAAGGTATTTTCAATGATAAACTACTATATATTATAAGGTATTTTCAATGATACACTACAAATTACGTTATATCATAAGGTATTTTCAATGATACACTGCATATTACGTTATATGGGAAGGTATTTTCAATGATACACTGCATATTACGTTATATTATAAAGTATTTTCAATGATACACTGCATATTACGTTATATTATAAGGTATTTTCAATGATACACTGCATATTACGTTATATTATAAGGTATTTTCAATGATACACTGCATATTACGTTACATTATAAGGTATTTTCAATGATACACTGCATATTACGTTATATTATAAGGTATTTTCAATGATACGCTGCATATTACTTTATATTATAAGGTATTTTCAATGATACACTGCATATTTGGTTATATTATAAGGTATTTTCAATGATACACAGCATATTACGTTATATTATAAGGTATTTTCAATGATAAACTACTACGTATTATAAGGTATTTTCAATGATACACTGCATATTGCGTTATATTATAAGGTAATTTCATTGATAGACTAGAATTACCATATATTCTAAGGTATTTTCAATGATACACTGCATATTACGTTATATTATAAGGTATTTTCAAAGATACACTACAAATAACGATATATTATAAGGTATTTTCAATGATACACTGCATATTTCGTTATATTATACGGTATTTTCAAAGATACACTGCATATTACGTTATATTATAAGGTATTTTCAATGATAAACTACTACGTATTATAAGGTATTTTCAAAGATACACTGCATATTACGTTATATTATAAGGTATTTTCAATGATAAACTACTACGTATTATAAGGTATTTTCAATGATACACTGCATATTACGTTATATTATAAGGTATTTTCAATGATACTGTTGCGGAGACTTCGGCGTTGCCTTGCCGGAGAACACATTACAACAGCTAACTCACAACACTACAAACAAATACAACTCTTTATTTAGATAATAACTAAGAAGATGCAAAGAATGTGCGTGCTCTCGCTTCAACGTCTCGAGAGATTCTACTCTCTTGTTTCCTCTTATCAACAGCCTCGTTGTCTGGATACTGCAATATCGATACGACGGGCAACTTCTCTCGATTTCTGTGATATCTTCAGAATATCACAGGGGAAGGCAACTTCATCTCGTGCCGTCGTAACACTACTCCCCCCTTCGAAGAAAGCGGGCGTCCCGACCGCGACTGGATTCACCTCTGTAGTTGCTAACCTTCCCACGTCAGAGTGACAGCTCCTTGACGTGTCAATCTCTGTCTGAAAAATGGGTAATCGAAAACATATATGATTTACCTCGGTGGCCTTTTTCAGACAGTAAACGTCCCGACATTTGTCCTCTGTCTCAGGGGAAAACCACCCAAAAAACCCTGAGCAGGACGTTGAAGTATCCAAATTTTCTTCTTTCGCGTCATACGTTCAAGCGTTGTAACGTGCAAGCCTATTCACGTGAACAACTTTCGGTTTTGCCTTAGGAGAGCGAAGTATTCGATAAATTAATTCATTTAATCGATCCTTGACAATATACGGTCCTTCCCAGTCGGACTGAAGTTTCGGACACCTGCCTCTCTTACGCCGCGGGTTAAACAACCAAACCTTGTCACCTGGATTGAACGAAACTTGATTTGCGTGGACATCGTACCAAGACTTCATTTTGTCACTGCCAATCTTCAT
Organism: Lasioglossum lativentre; assembly: GCA_916610255.1. Taxonomy (NCBI): domain Eukaryota; kingdom Metazoa; phylum Arthropoda; class Insecta; order Hymenoptera; family Halictidae; genus Lasioglossum; species Lasioglossum lativentre. Next base: position 38,666 of record CAKAJI010000089.1, read on the forward strand.
CCGTTGGCGCACGAAATCATGGATTTTCAAGATTTTAGCTCTCGTTTCTTCAACGTAAGTCCTCTCCTCCTTCTCAAAAGTATAGGCACTTCCTCTCAGCAGATCCAAAGGAAGTCGTAAATCTCGTCCCATGAGAACCATTGCTGGGGTATTTCGCGTTACTTCATGTTGAGACGTCCGATATGCTAGTAGGAACGTCGGTATCCATTCGTCCCAGTCTTTTTGATGTTCTGAAACAAACTGTGTTAAATACTGCAACAGTGTACGAATCATCCTTTCAACGAGACCATCCGATTGAGGATGTAGGGGTGTCGTCCTTGTCTTCTTAATTCCAAGCATCCTCATCAACTCTTTGAAGACATTCGACTCGAAATTCCGACCTTGATCTGAATGTAGTTCCAGTGGTACACCATGACGACTTATTACTTCTGTTAAAAGGCTCTTCGCTATGGTCGTTGCTTTTTGATTCGGAAGTGGAACCACTTCCGGCCACTTTGAGAAATAATCTACGACAACAAGGGCATATTTGTTTCCGGTCGTAGATTTTGGTAAAGGGCCCACAATGTCGAGTGCAATTCTTTCAAAAGGGGCTCCGACATTGTAAACTTTTAGGGTGCCTCTTCCTCTCTCCCTTGGGCCTTTCTTCGCCACACAGCTATCGCAACGACGGCACCATTCTTCAACATCTCGACGATGATCAGGCCAGAAAAACCTTTGTCGAACCTTGGCAAGTGTTTTGCGAATTCCGAAGTGTCCTCCCCATGGAGCATTATGACATTCCCGCAACGCTTCTTCGGTTTTACTTCTAGGGACAATTAGTAATAATACTGCTTCTTTTCCGTCCGAAGATTCCCACCTACGGAAAAGTAAGCCTTTTCTCACTTCAAGAGAATCCCAGATTTTCCAGTAAAATTTCATTACGGGCGAAAAACATGAAACTTCCTGCCAGTTCGGTTTATTCCGTTCGATTCTCCTTTGTAAAATGAAATTTATTTCTTCATCATCCTCTTGCGCTTTCTTCCATTCCGAACCTGCATCTTCGCAGACCGTTCTCAACACGCGTTCTCCCCGACTGCACACCCCCTCGCGTGCCTCCCTCTCCTCAAGGCGAAGGCAATATTTACATTGCGAAACTTCGCACGGTCTTCTCGACAGACTGTCTGCGTTGACTACCAGAAATTTCCGACCATAAAGATAGTGGTGAAAATGTTCTATGGACTTAATTATCGCCAAAAGTTCTCTTCGTGTAACGCAATAGTTCCTCTCGGTTTTTCCCAGCATTTTAGAAAAGTATGCAATAACTTTCTCCTCTTCACCCTGAATTTGAGAAAGAACCGCTCCAATAGCAAAATTCGACGCATCTGTGTCCAAGATGAAATCTGCGTCTAATAAAGGGTAGGCTAGGACCGGAGATTCGGTGAGGCGTTGTTTCAGCCACTCGAACACTTTCTGACACTCTTCCGTCCATACAAACGTAACTTTGTCTTCTGTCAAGCGATGTAGCGGCCTGGCGATGGAAGAAAAATCCTTGACAAATTTCCTGTAATAAGTGCATAGTCCGAGAAAACTTCTTAACTCTGTTTTGTTTTTGGGGATTGGCCATTTCTGGATTGCCATTATCTTTTCGGGATCAGTCTTAATTCCGCGTTCGGAAACAATATGACCCAGGTAACGCACTTCCTTGCAGAAGAAATTGCATTTCTTCGGGTTCGCTAATAATTTGGCTTGGCGCAGGCGTACGAAGACAGTCTTCAGATTGTGCATGTTTTCTTCGAAGTTTTTCCCGTAGACGATTATGTCGTCCAGATATACTAGGCAGATCTTTCCACAAAGACCTTTTAAAACCGTATCCATAAGACGTTCAAACGTGGCTGGGGCATTACAAAGTCCGAAAGGCATCACTCGGAATTGCCAGAGCCCCTCTCCCACGCAGAATGCGGTCTTCTCACGGTCTCTTTCATCGACCATAATCTGCCAATAGCCACTTTGCAAATCTATGGTCGAAAACCAGGACGATTCAGCTAGAGCATCCAGCGTGTCCTCAATTCTCGGTAACGGATAAGAATCTTTTTTTGTGACATCGTTTAGCCGTCGATAATCTACACAGAATCTTGTGCTGCCATCCTTCTTCTTCACGAGAACGATAGGAGATGACCATGGACTTTTCGATTCCTCAATTACTCCCTGTCTTTCCATCTTCGCGAGCAACTCGGTAACTTCGGCTCGTCGATGAAAAGGGAGACGTCGCGGTGCTTGTTTGATTGGTGCACAATCTCCCGTATCAATCCTATGTTGGACAACGTCACAGTTTCCAACATGTTCAGGATTTTCAGCGAACACATCTTGGAACTCGCGTGTTACTTCCGCAAATGCTACTTTCCGTGGCGAGGATAAGGTCGTGCCGCATCGCTGGAAAAGGTCTTCTAAATGCGTTGGCACAGGTGATATTGCAACTTCCTCTTGTTCTTCCGCTTCCGGAGTCTCCTCGTCCCTTTTTGCAAATAAGGCCATATCCACCTTATTTCGTTTTTCCTGTCCAATGAAGCTGACCTCCTCCCTTTCGGCTATTTGTAGGTTTCTTGTCGAATAGTCGAGCCTACATGCGTGTTTCTGGAGAAATCCATTCCCTAAAATACACTCCTCCGCCATGTCAATCAGGAAGAAATCTTCCTCTGATTCAAATTCATTGATTCTAAGGGGACATCTATACTTGCCCCGAATCGGTAAATTTTCTCCGGAAATGGATACAATTTTCATTTCCTCAAATCCCTCCGCCGCGCCAAGCTCACTTCTGGGACTGAATTTATTTGTCCCCAAAAGATTCACACTCGAACCCGTGTCCAGTATTATCGTAGCCTTTTCTCCATCGATGAATCCCTCGATGGCCGTACAATCTTTCTTGAAATAAGCCTTCAGCACGACGGGGGTAGAAGAAGATGAAGTCGCAGTCTCCCCCTCTACTGCGACTTCTTTGCGTTTCCCATCTTCTTCTTTGCTTGTGTCTTCGGGCAGTCTCTCTGGAGATGTCCAGTCTGTCGACAATTCCAACACACCCTAGGTCGATCTTCCCGTTCAGTGTCGGTCCTCGTATTCTGATTCACGAAACTCGTCCTCTGCACATAGCTCCTGTTCGGTCTGTCAGCTTCCTCCGGTCTTCTCTCGTATCCTCGGTCACCATCCTCCGGTCTTCTCTCATATCCTCGATTACCATAACTCCGTCCATGAAAGTTTTGTTTTGGAAAATAGTAAGGTTTGTAGCGATTATTTTTGCTTCTATATTGATTTTCAGCGATAGACTCGACAGCTTCAATCTCTAGGGCTCTAATAACCGTCGCCCTCAAGGAAGTAAAACCACCGAGTCTTAATAGTCGCTTTGTCTCCTCATTGGCCAATGCTGCTACGAATTGAGAGGCTGCAAGTTTATCTCTACTTTCAAAAGGGCATTCACCAAATGCAGCTTGAGCAAGCCTCTCAATTTCTGCTGCCAACTTGGAGATCGACTCCCCTTTCCGTTGTTTGTAATTTTGAAATTTTACGTAACTTAAATTTTGAAAATTTTTAATTCCATAACGGAACTCCAGTGCCGAAACAATCGCCTGGAAATCATTCTGCTTATCAACAGAAAGAGAGGTCAACACTCCTCGAGCAGGGCCCTCCAAAGATGCAACCAAGGCCAAAGCTTTCCTCGGTTCATCCCATCCATTCGCGCGAGCTATCGTGTCGAACTGAATTCGATATTCTTCCCATGAAGCTTTGCCATCGAATCTAGGCGGCTTCACAGCGTATCCCAACTCCGAAACACTACGAAGCACACCAACTGTATCACGCATAGGTACCTGCTGCGAGTGTGGAAGGACCGGAACCGTGGACCCGTTAGGAACAGATATATTTAAATTTTGAGGTTCACGGTTTTCGATAGAGTTAATTAACCGCGGCTGTACAAACGCGTGCAGATTTTGCGAGAGCACCTGACACTGAGCCTCCAGGATCCCAAAACGTCCTTCCAAGGCAGCTTCCCTTGCAGCTTGAGCGGCCCTGTTTGCTGCTTCCCTTTCTTCAAACCGGGTCCACTCCTGTTCCCATCTCCGTTCCGAGATCTTCTGCTGCTTTTGAAACTGCCCTGAAATGTTCCTCTGGAGGCCTTCGAACAGCGTCTGCAACATCATCGCATCTGCTCCTGAAGTGGATGCCGTCGCGGTGCTCTCTCCCGCAATCCCACTTCTGACACCAATGTTGCGGAGACTTCGGCGTTGCCTTGCCGGAGAACACATTACAACAGCTAACTCACAACACTACAAACAAATACAACTCTTTATTTAGATAATAACTAAGAAGATGCAAAGAATGTGCGTGCTCTCGCTTCAACGTCTCGAGAGATTCTACTCTCTTGTTTCCTCTTATCAACAGCCTCGTTGTCTGGATACTGCAATATCGATACGACGGGCAACTTCTCTCGATTTCTGTGATATCTTCAGAATATCACAGGGGAAGGCAACTTCATCTCGTGCCGTCGTAACAATACACTGCATATTACGTTATATTATAAGGTATTTTCAATGATACACTGCATATTACGTTATATTATAAGGTATTTTCAATGATACACTGCATATTACGTTATATTATAAGGTATTTTCAATGATACACTGCATATTACGTTATATTATAAGGTATTTTCAATGATACACTGCATATTACGTTATATTATAAGGTATTTTCAAAGATACACTACAAATAACGATATATTATAAGGTATTTTCAATGATACACTGCATATTACGTTATATGAGAAGGTATTTTCATTGATACACTACAAATTACGATATATTATAAGGTATTTTCAATGATACACTGCATATTACGTTATATTATAAGGTATTTTCATTGATAGACTAGAATTACCATATATTCTAAGGTATTTTCAATGATACACTGCATATTACGTTATATTATAAGGTATTTTCAATGATAAACTACTATATATTATAAGGTATTTTCAATGATACACTGCATATTACGTTATATTATAAGGTATTTTCAATGATACACTGCATATTTCGTTATATTATACGGTATTTTCAAAGATACACTACAAATAACGATATATTATAAGGTATTTTCAATGATACACTGCATATTACGTTATATGAGAAGGTATTTTCATTGATAGACTAGAATTACCATATATTCTAAGGTATTTTCAATGATACACTGCATATTACGTTATATGGGAAGGTATTTTCAATGATACACTGCATATTACGTTATATTAGAAGGTATTTTCAATGATACACTGCATATTACGTTATATTATAAGGTATTTTCAATGATACACTGCATATTACGTTATATTATAAGGTATTTTCAATGATACACTGCATATTACGTTATATTATAAGGTATTTTCAATGATACACAGCATATTACGTTATATTATAAGGTATTTTCAATGATAAACTACTATATATTATAAGGTATTTTCAATGATACACTACAAATTACGTTATATCATAAGGTATTTTCAATGATACACTGCATATTACGTTATATTATAAGGTATTTTCAAAGATACACTACAAATAACGATATATTATAAGGTATTTTCAATGATACACTGCATATTTGGTTATATAATAAGGTATTTTCAAAGATACACTGCATATTACGTTATATTATAAGGTATTTTCAATGATACACTGCATATTACGTTACATTATAAGGTATTTTCAATGATACACTGCATATTACGTTATATGAGAAGGTATTTTCATTGATAGACTAGAATTACCATATATTCTAAGGTATTTTCAATGATACACTGCATATTACGTTATATGGGAAGGTATTTTCAATGATACACTGCATATTACGTTATATTAGAAGGTATTTTCAATGATACACTGCATATTACGTTATATTATAAGGTATTTTCAATGATACACTGCATATTACGTTATATTATAAGGTATTTTCAATGATACACTGCATATTACGTTATATTATAAGGTATTGTCAATGATACACAGCATATTACGTTATATTATAAGGTATTTTCAATGATAAACTACTATATATTATAAGGTATTTTCAATGATACACTACAAATTACGTTATATCATAAGGTATTTTCAATGATACACTGCATATTACCTTATATTATAAGGTATTTTCAAAGATACACTACAAATAACGATATATTATAAGGTATTTTCAATGATACACTGCATATTTGGTTATATAATAAGGTATTTTCAAAGATACACTACAAATAACGATATATTATAAGGTATTTTCAATGATACACTGCATATTACGTTATATGAGAAGGTATTTTCATTGATACACTACAAATTACGATATATTATAAGGTATTTTCAATGATACACTGCATATTACGTTATATTATAAGGTATTTTCAATGATAAACTACTATATATTATAAGGTATTTTCAATGATACACTGCATATTACGTTATATGAGAAGGTATTTTCATTGATAGACTAGAATTACCATATATTCTAAGGTAGTTTCAATGATACACTGCATATTACGTTATATGGGAAGGTATTTTCAATGATACACTGCATATTACGTTATATTAGAAGGTATTTTCAATGATACACTGCATATTACGTTATATTATAAGGTATTTTCAATGATACACTGCATATTACGTTATATTATAAGGTATTTTCAATGATACACTGCATATTACGTTATATTATAAGGTATTTTCAATGATACACAGCATATTACGTTATATTATAAGGTATTTTCAATGATAAACTACTATATATTATAAGGTATTTTCAATGATACACTACAAATTACGTTATATCATAAGGTATTTTCAATGATACACTGCATATTACGTTATATTATAATGTATTTTCAATGATACACTGCATATTACGTTATATTATAAGGTATTTTCAATGATACACTGCATATTACGTTATATTATAAGGTATTTTCAATGATACACTGCATATTACGTTATATTATAAGGTATTTTCAATGATGCACTGCATATTACGTTATACTATAAGGTATTTTCAATGATAAACTACTATATATTATAAGGTATTTTCAATGATACACTGCATATTACGTTATATTATAAGGTATTTTCAATGATACACTGCATATTACGTTATATTATAAGGTATTTTCAATGATACACTGCATATTACGTTATATTACAAGGTATTTTCAATAATAAACTACTATATATTATAAGGTATTTTCAATGATACACTACAAATTACGTTATATCATAAGGTATTTTCAATGATACACTGCATATTACGTTATATGGGAAGGTATTTTCAATGATACACTGCATATTACGTTATATTATAAGGTATTTTCAATGATACACTGCATATTACGTTATATTATAAGGTATTTTCAATGATACACTGCATATTACGTTATATTATAAGGTATTTTCAATGATACACTGCATATTACGTTATATTATAATGTATTTTCAATGATACACTGCATATTACGTTATATTATAAGGTATTTTCAATGATACACTGCATATTACGTTATATTATAAGGTATTTTCAATGATACACTGCATATTACGTTATATGAGAAGGTATTTTCATTGATACACTACAAATTACGATATATTATAAGGTATTTTCAATGATACACTGCATATTACGTTATATTATAAGGTATTTTCATTGATAGACTAGAATTACCATATATTCTAAGGTATTTTCAATGATACATTGCATATTACGTTATATTATAAGGTATTTTCAATGATACACTGCATATTACGTTATATTATAAGGTATTTTCAATGATACACTGCATATTACGTTATATTATAAGGTATTTTCAATGATACACTGCATATTACGTTATATTACAAGGTATTTTCAATGATACACTGCATATTACGTTATATTATAAGGTATTTTCAATGATACACTGCATATTACGTTATATTATAAGGTATTTTCAATGATACACAGCATATTACGTTATATTATAAGGTATTTTCAATGATAAACTACTATATATTATAAGGTATTTTCAATGATACACTGCATATTGCGTTATATGGGAAGGTATTTTCAATGATACACTGCATATTACGTTATATTATAAGGTATTTTCAATGATACACTGCATATTACGTTATATTATAAGGTATTTTCAAAGATACACTACAAATAACGATATATTATAAGGTATTTTCAATGATACACTGCATATTACGTTATATGAGAAGGTATTTTCATTGATAGACTAGAATTACCATATATTATAAGGTATTTTCAATGATACACTGCATATTACGTTATATTATAAGGTATTTTCAAAGATACACTACAAATAACGATATATTATAAGGTATTTTCAATGATACACTGCATATTTGGTTATATAATAAGGTATTTTCAAAGATACACTACAAATAACGATATATTATAAGGTATTTTCAATGATACACTGCATATTACGTTATATGGGAAGGTATTTTCAATGATACACTGCATATTACGTTATATTATAAGGTATTTTCAATGCTACACTGCATATTACGTTATATTATAAGGTATTTTCAAAGATACACTACAAATAACGATATATTATAAGGTATTTTCAATGATACACTGCATATTACGTTATATGAGAAGGTATTTTCATTGATAGACTAGAATTACCATATATTCTAAGGTATTTTCAATGATACACTGCATATTACGTTATATGGGAAGGTATTTTCAATGATACACTGCATATTACGTTATATTAGAAGGTATTTTCAATGATACACTGCATATTACGTTATATTATAAGGTATTTTCAATGATACACTGCATATTACGTTATATTATAAGGTATTTTCAATGATACACTGCATATTACGTTATATTATAAGGTATTTTCAATGATACACAGCATATTACGTTATATTATAAGGTATTTTCAATGATAAACTACTACGTATTATAAGGTATTTTCAATGATACACTGCATATTACGTTATATTATAAGGTATTTTCATTGATAGACTAGAATTACCATATATTCTAATGTATTTTCAATGATACACTGCATATTACGTTATATTATAAGGTATTTTCAATGATACACTGCATATTACGTTATATGGGAAGGTATTTTCAATGATACACTGCATATTACGTTATATTATAAGGTATTTTCAATGATACACTGCATATTACGTTATATTATAAGGTATTTTCAATGATACACTGCATATTACGTTATATTATAAGGTATTTTCAATGATACACTGCATATTACGTTATATTATAAGGTATTTTCAATGATACACTGCATATTACGTTATATTATAAGGTATTTTCAATGATATGCTGCATATTACGTTATATTATAAGGTATTTTCAATGATACACTGCATATTACGTTATATTATAAGGTATTTTCAATGATACACTGCATATTACGTTATATGAGAAGGTATTTTCATTGATACACTACAAATTACGATATATTATAAGGTATTTTCAATGATACACTGCATATTACGTTATATTATAAGGTATTTTCATTGATAGACTAGAATTACCATATATTCTAAGGTATTTTCAATGATACACTGCATATTACGTTATATTATAAGGTATTTTCAATGATACACTGCATATTACGTTATATTATAAGGTATTTTCAATGATACACTGCATATTACGTTATATTATAAGGTATTTTCAATGATACACTGCATATTACGTTATATTACAAGGTATTTTCAATGATACACTGCATATTACGTTATATTATAAGGTATTTTCAATGATACACTGCATATTACGTTATATTATAAGGTATTTTCAATGATACACAGCATATTACGTTATATTATAAGGTATTTTCAATGATAAACTACTATATATTATAAGGTATTTTCAATGATACACTGCATATTGCGTTATAT
>CAKAJI010000090.1:0-29039 GCA_916610255.1 Lasioglossum lativentre
TGAAAATACCTTATAATATAACGTAATATGCAGTGTATCATTGAAAATACCTTATAATATAACGTAATATGCAGTGTATCATAGAAAATACCATGTAATATAACGTAATATACAGTGTATCATTGAAAATACCTTATAATATAACGTAATATGCAGTGTATCATTGAAAATACCTTATAATATAACGTAATATGCAGTGTATCATTGAATATACCTTATAATATAACGTAATATGCAGTGTATCATTGAAAATACCTTATAATATAACGTAATATGCAGTGTATCATTGAAAATACCTTATAATATAACGTAATATGTAGTGTATCATTGAAAATACCTTATAATATAACGTAATATGCAGTGTATCATAGAAAATACCATGTAATATAACGTAATATGCAGTGTATCATTGAAAATACCTTATAACATATCCTAATATGCAGTGTATCATAGAAAATACCTTATAATATAACGTAATATGCAGTGTTTCATTGAAAATACCTTATAATATAACGTAATATGCAGTGTATCATTGAAAATACCTTATAATATAACGTAATATGCAGTGTATCATTGAAAATACCTTATAATATAACGTAATATGCAGTGTATCATTGAAAATACCTTATAATATAACGTAATATGCAGTGTACCATTGAAAATACCTTATAACATATCGTAATTTGTAGTGTATCTTTGAAAATACCTTATAATATAGCGTAATATCCAGTGTATCATTGAAAATACCTTATAATATAACGTAATATGCAGTGTATCATTGAAAATACCTTACGATATAACGTAGTTTATAATTGAAAATACCTTATAATATAACGTAATATGCAGTGTATCATTGAAAATACCTTATAATATAGCGTAATATCCTGTGTATCATTGAAAATACCTTATAATATAACGTAATATGCAGTGTATCATTGAAAATACCTTATAATATAACGTAATATGCAGTGTATCATTGAAAATACCTTCTAATATATCGTAGTTTATAATTGAAAATACCTTATAATATAACGTAATATGCAGTGTATCATTGAAAATAACTTACGATATAACGTAATATGCAGTGTATCATTGAAAATACCTTATAATATAACGTAATATGCAGTGTATCATTGAAAATAACTTACGATATAACGTAATATGCAGTGTATCATTGAAAATACCTTACGATATAACGTAATATGCAGTGTATCATTGAAAATACCGTATATCATATCGTAATATATAGTGTATCATTGAAAATACCTTATAATATAACGTAATATGCAGTGTATCATTGAAAATACCTTCTAATATATCGTAGTTTATCATTGAAAATACCTTATAATATAACGTAATATGCAGTGTATCATTGAAAATACCTTATAATATAACGTAATATACAGTGTATCATTGAAAATACCTTATAACATATCGTAATATGCAGTGTATCATTGAAAATACCTTATAATATAACGTAATATGCAGTGTATCATTGAAAATACCTTATAACATATCGTAATTTGTAGTGTATCATTGAAAATACCTTATAATATAACGTAATATGCAGTGTATCATTGAAAATACCTTATAATATAACGTAATATGCAGTGTATCTTTGAAAATACCTTATAATATAACGTAATATGCAGTGTATCATTGAATATACCTTATAATATAACGTAATATGCAGTGTATCATTGAAAATACCTTATAATATAACGTAATATGCAGTGTATCATTGAAAATACCTTATAATATAACGTAATATGCAGTGTATCATTGAAAATACCTTCTAATATAACGTAATATGCAGTGTATCATTGAAAATACCTTATAACATATCGTAATTTGTAGTGTATCATTGAAAATACCTTATAATATAACGTAATATGCAGTGTATCATTGAAAATACCTTATAATATAACGTAATATGCAGTGTATCATAGAAAATACCATGTAATATAACGTAATATACAGTGTATCATAGAAAATACCTTATAATATAACGTAATATGCAGTGTATCATTGAAAATACCTTATAATATAACGTAATATGCAGTGTATCATAGAAAATACCATGTAATATAACGTAATATACAGTGTATCATTGAAAATACCTTATAATATAACGTAATATGCAGTGTATCATTGAAAATACCTTCTAATATATCGTAGTTTATCATTGAAAATACCTTATAATATAACGTAATATGCAGTGTATCATTGAAAATACCTTATAATATAACGTAATATACAGTGTATCATTGAAAATACCTTATAACATATCGTAATATGCAGTGTATCATTGAAAATACCTTATAATATAACGTAATATGCAGTGTATCATTGAAAATACCTTATAACATATCGTAATTTGTAGTGTATCATTGAAAATACCTTATAATATAACGTAATATGCAGTGTATCATTGAAAATACCTTATAATATAACGTAATATGCAGTGTATCTTTGAAAATACCTTATAATATAACGTAATATGCAGTGTATCATTGAAAATACCTTATAATATAACGTAATATGCAGTGTATCATAGAAAATACCATGTAATATAACGTAATATACAGTGTATCATTGAAAATACCTTATAATATAACGTAATATGCAGTGTATCATTGAAAATACCTTATAATATAACGTAATATGCAGTGTATCATTGAAAATACCGTATATCATATCGTAATATATAGTGTATCATTGAAAATACCTTATAATATAACGTAATATGCAGTGTATCATTGAAAATACCTTCTAATATATCGTAGTTTATCATTGAAAATACCTTATAATATAACGTAATATGCAGTGTATCATTGAAAATACCTTCTAATATAACGTAATATGCAGTGTATCATTGAAAATACCTTATAACATATCGTAATTTGTAGTGTATCATTGAAAATACCTTATAATATAACGTAATATGCAGTGTATCATTGAATATACCTTATAATATAACGTAATATGCAGTGTATCATTGAAAATACCTTATAATATAACGTAATATGCAGTGTATCATTGAAAATACCTTATAATATAACGTAATATGCAGTGTATCATAGAAAATACCATGTAATATAACGTAATATGCAGTGTATCATTGAAAATACCTTATAACATATCCTAATATGCAGTGTATCATTGAAAATACCTTATAATATAACGTAATATGCAGTGTATCATTGAAAATACCTTCTAATATATCGTAGTTTATCATTGAAAATACCTTATAATATAACGTAATATGCAGTGTATCATTGAAAATACCTTATAATATAACGTAATATACAGTGTATCATTGAAAATACCTTATAACATATCGTAATATGCAGTGTATCATTGAAAATACCTTATAACATATCGTAATTTGTAGTGTATCATTGAAAATACCTTATAATATAACGTAATATGCAGTGTATCATTGAATATACCTTATAATATAACGTAATATGCAGTGTATCATTGAAAATACCTTATAATATAACGTAATATGCAGTGTATCATTGAAAATACCTTATAATATAACGTAATATGCAGTGTATCATAGAAAATACCATGTAATATAACGTAATATGCAGTGTATCATTGAAAATACCTTATAACATATCCTAATATGCAGTGTATCATTGAAAATACCTTATAATATAACGTAATATGCAGTGTATCATTGAAAATACCTTCTAATATATCGTAGTTTATCATTGAAAATACCTTATAATATAACGTAATATGCAGTGTATCATTGAAAATACCTTATAATATAACGTAATATACAGTGTATCATTGAAAATACCTTATAACATATCGTAATATGCAGTGTATCATTGAAAATACCTTATAATATAACGTAATATGCAGTGTATCATTGAAAATACCTTATAACATATCGTAATTTGTAGTGTATCATTGAAAATACCTTATAATATAACGTAATATGCAGTGTATCATTGAAAATACCTTATAATATAACGTAATATGCAGTGTATCTTTGAAAATACCTTATAATATAACGTAATATGCAGTGTATCATTGAAAATACCTTATAATATAACGTAATATGCAGTGTATCATAGAAAATACCATGTAATATAACGTAATATACAGTGTATCATTGAAAATACCTTATAATATAACGTAATATGCAGTGTATCATTGAAAATACCTTATAATATAACGTAATATGCAGTGTATCATTGAAAATACCGTATATCATATCGTAATATATAGTGTATCATTGAAAATACCTTATAATATAACGTAATATGCAGTGTATCATTGAAAATACCTTCTAATATATCGTAGTTTATCATTGAAAATACCTTATAATATAGCGTAATATGCAGTGTATCATTGAAAATACCTTATAACATATCGTAATTTGTAGTGTATCTTTGAAAATACCATGTAATATAACGTAATATACAGTGTATCATTGAAAATACCTTATAATATAACGTAATATGCAGTGTATCATTGAAAATACCTTATAATATAACGTAATATGCAGTGTATCATTGAAAATACCGTATATCATATCGTAATATATAGTGTATCATTGAAAATATCTTATAATATAACGTAATATGCAGTGTATCATTGAAAATACCTTCTAATATAACGTAATATGCAGTGTATCATTGAAAATACCTTATAATATAACGTAATATGCAGTGTATCATTGAAAATACCTTCTAATATATCGTAGTTTATCATTGAAAATACCTTATAATATAGCGTAATATGCAGTGTATCATTGAAAATACCTTATAACATATCGTAATTTGTAGTGTATCTTTGAAAATACCATGTAATATAACGTAATATACAGTGTATCATTGAAAATACCTTATAATATAACGTAATATGCAGTGTATCATTGAAAATACCTTATAATATAACGTAATATGCAGTGTATCATTGAAAATACCGTATATCATATCGTAATATATAGTGTATCATTGAAAATACCTTATAATATAACGTAATATGCAGTGTATCATTGAAAATACCTTCTAATATATCGTAGTTTATCATTGAAAATACCTTATAATATAGCGTAATATGCAGTGTATCATTGAAAATACATTATAACATATCGTAATTTGTAGTGTATCTTTGAAAATACCTTATAATATAACGTAATATGCAGTGTATCATTGAAAATACCTTATAATATAACGTAATATGCAGTGTATCATAGAAAATACCATGTAATATAACGTAATATACAGTGTATCATTGAAAATACCTTATAATATAACGTAATATGCAGTGTATCATTGAAAATACCTTATAATATAACGTAATATGCAGTGTATCATTGAATATACCTTATAATATAACGTAATATGCAGTGTATCATTGAAAATACCTTATAATATAACGTAATATGCAGTGTATCATTGAAAATAACTTACGATATAACGTAATATGCAGTGTATCATTGAAAATACCTTACGATATAACGTAATATGCAGTGTATCATTGAAAATACCGTATATCATATCGTAATATATAGTGTATCATTGAAAATACCTTATACTATAACGTAATATGCAGTGTATCATTGAAAATACCTTCTAATATATCGTAGTTTATCATTGAAAATACCTTATAATATAACGTAATATGCAGTGTATCATTGAAAATACCTTATAATATAACGTAATATACAGTGTATCATTGAAAATACCTTATAACATATCGTAATATGCAGTGTATCATTGAAAATACCTTATAATATAACGTAATATGCAGTGTATCATTGAAAATACCTTATAATATAACGTAATATGCAGTGTATCATTGAAAATACCTTATAATATAACGTAATATGCAGTGTATCATTGAAAATACCTTCTAATATATCGTAGTTTATCATTGAAAATACCTTATAATATAACGTAATATGCAGTGTATCATTGAAAATACCTTATATCATATCGTAATATGCAGTGTATCATTGAAAATACCTTATAATATAACGTAATATGCAGTGTATCATTGAAAATACCTTATAATATAACGTAATATGCAGTGTATCATTGAAAATACCTTATAATATAACGTAATATGCAGTGTATCATAGAAAATACCATGTAATATAACGTAATATACAGTGTATCATTGAAAATACCTTATAATATATCGTAGTTTATCATTGAAAATACCTTATAATATATCGTAATATGCAGTGTATCATTGAAAATACCTTATAACATATCGTAATTTGTAGTGTATCTTTGAAAATACCTTATAATTTAACGTAATATGCAGTGTATCATTGAAAATACCTTATAATATAACGTAATATGCAGTGTATCATAGAAAATACCATGTAATATAACGTAATATACAGTGTATCATTGAAAATACCTTATAATATAACGTAATATGCAGTGTATCATTGAAAATACCTTATAATATAACGTAATATGCAGTGTATCATAGAAAATACCATGTAATATAACGTAATATACAGTGTATCATTGAAAATACCTTATAATATAACGTAATATGCAGTGTATCATTGAAAATACCTTATAATATAACGTAATATGCAGTGTATCATTGAAAATACCTTATATCATATCGTAATATGCAGTGTATCATTGAAAATACCTTATAATATAACGTAATATGCAGTGTATCATTGAAAATACCTTATAACATGTCGTAATTTGTAGTGTATCTTTGAAAATACCTTATAATATAACGTAATATGCAGTGTATCATTGAAAATACCTTATAATATAACGTAATATGCAGTGTATCATAGAAAATACCATGTAATATAACGTAATATACAGTGTATCATTGAAAATACCTTATAATATAACGTAATATGCAGTGTATCATTGAAAATACCTTATAATATAACGTAATATGCAGTGTATCATTGAATATACCTTATAATATAACGTAATATGCAGTGTATCATTGAAAATACCTTATAATATAACGTAATATGTAGTGTATCATTGAAAATACCTTATAATATAACGTAATATGCAGTGTATCATAGAAAATACCATGTAATATAACGTAATATGCAGTGTATCATTGAAAATACCTTATAACATATCCTAATATGCAGTGTATCATAGAAAATACCTTATAATATAACGTAATATGCAGTGTTTCATTGAAAATACCTTATAATATAACGTAATATGCAGTGTATCATTGAAAATACCTTATAATATAACGTAATATGCAGTGTATCATTGAAAATACCTTATAATATAACGTAATATGCAGTGTATCATAGAAAATACCATGTAATATAACGTAATATACAGTGTATCATTGAAAATACCTTATAATATAACGTAATATGCAGTGTATCATTGAAAATACCTTCTAATATAACGTAATATGCAGTGTATCATAGAAAATACCATGTAATATAACGTAATATACAGTGTATCATTGAAAATACCTTATAATATAACGTAATATGCAGTGTATCATAGAAAATACCATGTAATATAACGTAATATACAGTGTATCATTGAAAATACCTTATAATATAACGTAATATGCAGTGTATCATTGAAAATACCTTCTAATATATCGTAGTTTATCATTGAAAATACCTTATAATATAACGTAATATGCAGTGTATCATTGAAAATACCTTACGATATAACGTAATATGCAGTGTATCATTGAAAATACCGTATATCATATCGTAATATGCAGTGTATCATTGAAAATACCTTACGATATAACGTAATATGCAGTGTATCATTGAAAATACCGTATATCATATCGTAATATGCAGTGTATCATTGAAAATACCTTATAATATAACGTAATATGCAGTGTATCATTGAAAATACCTTATAATATAACGTAATATGCAGTGTATCATAGAAAATACCATGTTATATAACGTAATATACAGTGTATCATTGAAAATACCTTATAATATAACGTAATATGCAGTGTATCATTGAAAATACCTTATAATATAACGTAATATGCAGTGTATCATTGAAAATACCGTATATCATATCGTAATATATAGTGTATCATTGAAAATACCTTATAATATAACGTAATATGCAGTGTATCATTGAAAATACCTTCTAATATATCGTAGTTTATCATTGAAAATACCTTATAATATTGTAGGTATTAGATATTTATATGTGTTGGTACCGATCGATCGTCGGTGATCAGCTGTTCGTCTGCTGCTGGTCGTCGTTACGAGCCGACGATCGATTTGTTATTAACGACTGACGTTCGTTTGTAAAAAACATTTGTATTCAGATTGTAACATACCGTGAATCGGAAAACATCTATTAATATAAACTTCCTATAAATTTCAGAAGTGGGATACGAAATAGATATTTCGTGATAGTGCGTGAAATTTCGTATTTTTTGTTCGCGGCTATCGAATTTTGGGAAGTTCAGTTTGAATATTGATTTGAATATTAGTGAATCACGATGGCGGAGAATAGAAGAAATTTGGCCAACCTAACAATCGTTGAGCTCAAAGAATTGCTCAGGTCCAGGGACATGGTTGTATCAGGCTCGAAAGCTGAATTAGTTGCCCGTTTGATTGACGCTGACCCAAACATTGAAGACACCTTTCAAGAGCGTCAGGTAACAACGGAATCTCACGACAACCAGGATTTCGGTGCAGAGACGTCTTTCGCACAGAGAGAGATACAGATTTTTCGCCAGGAACGCGATATTTTACAACGTGAATTGGATTTAATGAGACGAGAGAGAGAAATGACAACGCCGTTGCGATCCACGGGAGCCAGCGTTACCGTCCGCCCAAATACAAGCATCAAAACGATTGCTGAATTACTGTCTGAATTTTCGGGTGCGGAAAATACGTTCAAATTATGGAGACAGCAGGTAGAGCGGCTCAGGAGAATGTACGGCTTGGACGATTGCGCTACGGTAACAATAATCACGTTGCGCCTACGAGGAAAGGCTTTGAAATGGTTTAATACAAAACCAAGCTTGTTAGAATTGTCCGCGTCAGTCTTCCTGGAAGAGATTCGGAAGATGTTTGACCATCGAATGGACAAATTAGCAATGAGAAGAGAGTTCGAAAACCGTACGTGGCAAAGGAATGAGTCGTTTCCAGACTATTTCCACGATAAAATCACCTTGGCGAACAAAATTATGGTGGATCCGGAAGAATTGGTGGATTTGGTGATCGACGGAGTTCCGGATGCACAATTGAGAGACCAGGCACGCATGCAGCGTTTGGAAACGGCAGAGGACCTTCTCGAAACGTTTCGAAAGCTCTCCTTAAGAAGCGATCGTGAGCCTAAGGAGCAGAAACGGCCGGTTCCAGGGAAGTTTTCGTTTACGAGGGACTTCGGCGGTTCCGAGCGTACCTCCAGGGACTCCGCGCAGGAAAAGGTCGTGCGGTGTTTCAACTGCAACGAATCGGGACATTGGAAGAAGGACTGTACGAAACCAAGACGGGAATGGGGTTCTTGTTTCAGATGCGGGGAAAAGTCTCACCGGGCGAGAGATTGTCCGCAACAGACATCAAAAGATTGTCCGCAGCAGACATCACCAGCGCAGTTTCGACGACAACAACAGGCTTCTGCCTCGACGACGGCCTCGACTAAGCAACCGGGTACGACGACGCATTTGGTTCAACCTCATAGTACAGAAACCCCGTTCATCATACCGTTTACCTGCACAGCCCAGGATAATGGCGGAGCGACAACATACATTTCAACCGTAGCAATTGTTGACTCAGGTTCGCCTGTTAGTTTAATCAGAAGAGATACTTTACCGTCTGATTTTTATTTCGAACGACCGTTAAATAATACATTTTACGGTGTAAATTATTCACCAGTTAATGTCGTTGGCGCATTTAAAACTGAAATTTGTGTAAACGGCGCGCGTGTTCCCCTTACATTTTTTGTTGTACCGATAACAACTATGTCTCACTTTGCATTATTAGGCAGAGATTTTATTCGGTCGCCAACCATAGAGATAAAATTGGGAAGTTCAACGGAAATCAAAGTTAAGGAAAGAGAACCCGAGAACTCGGATACGGAAAATTTTGTTCAACAAATTCTTAAAATAGATTATATTGAAAACCCAATTTCCGCGTGTCACGAATTAAACGTTGATCCAGAAATAGATAGTAGCATTGTGAGGAAACTTGAAAAAATTTATTTTTGCAAAGATGTTCAGGTCGACGACAACGAGCAACATCCGAATACTGTTGAAGCAGTGATTTCATTAAAGACCGAGCATCCAATTTGTTTTCGGCCGCGTAGACTAGCGTTTGCAGACAAGGAAAAACTTCGTGTTATTCTTGACGACTTATTAAAAGAGGGCACCATTAGACCCAGTAATTCTCCTTATGCTAGTCCAATTGTCTTAGTCAGGAAAAAGAACGGAGAAATTCGCTTGTGCGTCGATTATCGCGAATTAAACAAACATACAATCAGAGACAACTTTCCTGTACCACTTATAGACGATTGTTTAGATCAACTTAGAGATAAAAAATATTTTACGAAATTAGATCTTAAAAATGGATTTCACCACGTGAAAGTCGCTGAAACTTCGATAAAATATACATCGTTCATTACACCCTTAGGTCAATACGAGTACCTCAAAATGCCATTTGGACTAACCAATGCACCTCGTATTTTTCAACGATTTTTAGACGAAATCTTTACCGATTTACTTAGGCAGAATAAATTGTTGCTTTATTTAGACGATTTTTTGGTGGCCACGGAAACGGTTGACGAACATTTAGATATTTTGCGAGAAATATTTTGTTTAGCGAGAAACTTTAATTTACGATTTAGGTTAGATAAATGCTCATTCTTTTATCGCGAAATAACTTATTTGGGATACTGTATTTCGGATAATGGTATTGCTCCAGCGAAGGAAAATATCGAATCAGTAGTCAATTATCCAATGCCGAGGAATACCAAAGAAGTGCAACGCTTTATAGGCCTAGCAAGTTATTTTCGGCGATTTATAAAAAATTTCTCACTTATCGCGAGACCCTTATATGATTTATTACGCAAAAATGTGATATTTCACCTTGGTTCAGAACAAATTCAGGCGTTTGAAACGTTGAAGCAGCGTCTAACAAACGATCCCGTTTTGGCAATCTACTCTCCAAAATTAGATACAGAGCTTCACTGCGACGCTAGTAGCAGTGGATTTGGGGCAATTTTGCTACAAAAACAGACAAATAAAATTTTTCGACCAGTTTTTTATTTTAGTAAAAGAACGACTGCTCAAGAAGAGAAGTATCATAGTTTCGAACTTGAATGTTTAGCAGCAGTGTACGCGATTAAAAGATTTCACATTTATTTATCGGGCATTAAGTTTAAAATAATCACAGATTGCGACAGTTTTAGATTAACGCTTAACAAGCAGAACATTAACCCACGAATATCCCGTTGGGCAATGTTTTTACAAAATTACGACTATACTATTGAACATCGTAGTGGGAGTAAAATGTCACATGTAGACGCATTAAGTCGGTACAACACAATCTTGATTCTAGAAGCTAATACTTTAGAGGAAGTATTAGCGATTAAACAACACCAAGATCTTACGATTCGAGAAATCAAGAATAGATTAGAGAAAAGCGAGGAGAAATATTATGAATTACGGGACGGTTTAGTGTATAGAAAAGTCAGTAACAACAGATTATTATTTTACGTACCTGCGTGCTTAGTAGATAACGTTATCAAAACTAGCCACGATGATTTAGGGCATTTAGGTTATGAAAAAGTGTTAGACAACATTAGTCAGGTATATTGGTTCCCACAAATGCGTATAAAAATTAGAGAGTACATTAGTAATTGTTTGAAATGTATTGAATTTTCACCAATCAGCGGTAAACAGGAGGGATTTCTACACAGTTTGGACAAAGGCGACTTACCTTTTCAAACAATTCATGTGGATCATTACGGTCCATTGGAAAAGTGTAGGAATGGTTATAAATTTATTTTGGCGGTAGTAGATGGATTTACTAAATTCATAAGGTTGTATCCTTGTAAAACAACAAAATCGGAGGAAATAGTGAAAAACTTAGCAGAATATTTTAGAGCGTATAGTAAACCGAGACGGCTAATTAGTGACCGAGGTTCGTCATTTACATCAAATTTATTTAAAGAATTTTTAGCAAACAACGAGATAGAACAGGTACTGATCGCGATAGGAACTCCACGTGCGAACGGTCAGATTGAGCGATTTAATAGAATAATAGCACCAATGTTGGCAAAATTAACAAACACTCCGGGAAAATGGGACCAAGTTGTTGACAAAGTAGAATATGGAATAAATAACACTGTTTGTCGGTCAACAGGTAAAAGCCCATCCCAATTATTGTTTGGAATGAACCAAAAAGGTATTGTATCGGACAAAGTTCGAGAAGCGTTAGGAATTTTAAACAGTGACAGAAGAGACATTCTAACAACACGAAGGGAAGCAGCTGAAAAAATTATTAAAGTCCAACAATCAAATGAACGTTTATATGATAAAAAACACAAAAAACCTACTGAGTATCAGGTTGGCGATTACGTGGTAATTCGCAACATAGATACTACACCAGGAATAAATAAAAAATTGTTGCCTAAATTTAAGGGCCCGTTTGAAATTAAGAAGGTTTTAGACAGGGACAGGTATCTCATAACAGATGTAGAGGGGCACCAAGTGTCACGTGTGCCATTTACGGGAGTAGTTGGCCCCGATCAGATGAAATTCTGGATCAGGTCGGGAAACGAAAAAGAGAACAATACCTAATAGAAAATAAGTTTGAATTGTGTTATTGCGTTATATTTGCGTAAGCTAAGTTTGAATTGTATTATTGTGTTATTTATTGTGTGAATTATGTATTGTTTAGTTGTTGTAAACTTATTTGTTATTTAAGTAGATGATGATGGTCCATTGATGACCGAGGACGGTCATTGTGGTCAGGAATGGCCGAACTGTAGGTATTAGATATTTATATGTGTTGGTACCGATCGATCGTCGGTGATCAGCTGTTCGTCTGCTGCTGGTCGTCGTTACGAGCCGACGATCGATTTGTTATTAACGACTGACGTTCGTTTGTAAAAAACATTTGTATTCAGATTGTAACATACCGTGAATCGGAAAACATCTATTAATATAAACTTCCTATAATATAGCGTAATATGCAGTGTATCATTGAAAATACCTTATAACATATCGTAATTTGTAGTGTATCTTTGAAAATACCATGTAATATAACGTAATATACAGTGTATCATTGAAAATACCTTATAATATAACGTAATATGCAGTGTATCATTGAAAATACCTTATAATATAACGTAATATGCAGTGTATCATTGAAAATACCGTATATCATATCGTAATATATAGTGTATCATTGAAAATATCTTATAATATAACGTAATATGCAGTGTATCATTGAAAATACCTTCTAATATATCGTAGTTTATCATTGAAAATACCTTATAATATAGCGTAATATGCAGTGTATCATTGAAAATACCTTATAACATATCGTAATTTGTAGTGTATCTTTGAAAATACCATGTAATATAACGTAATATACAGTGTATCATTGAAAATACCTTATAATATAACGTAATATGCAGTGTATCATTGAAAATACCTTATAATATAACGTAATATGCAGTGTATCATTGAATATACCTTATAATATAACGTAATATGCAGTGTATCATTGAAAATACCTTATAATATAACGTAATATGCAGTGTATCATTGAAAATACCTTATAATATAACGTAATATGCAGTGTATCATTGAAAATACCTTCTAATATAACGTAATATGCAGTGTATCATTGAAAATACCTTATAACATATCGTAATTTGTAGTGTATCTTTGAAAATACCTTATAATATAACGTAATATGCAGTGTATCATTGAAAATACCTTATAACATATCGTAATTTGTAGTGTATCTTTGAAAATACCTTATAATATAACGTAATATGCAGTGTATCATTGAAAATACCGTATATCATATCGTAATATATAGTGTATCATTGAAAATACCTTATAATATAACGTAATATGCAGTGTATCATTGAAAATACCTTCTAATATATCGTAGTTTATCATTGAAAATACCTTATAATATAGCGTAATATGCAGTGTATCATTGAAAATACCTTATAACATATCGTAATTTGTAGTGTATCTTTGAAAATACCATGTAATATAACGTAATATACAGTGTATCATTGAAAATACCTTATAATATAACGTAATATGCAGTGTATCATTGAAAATACCTTATAATATAACGTAATATGCAGTGTATCATTGAATATACCTTATAATATAACGTAATATGCAGTGTATCATTGAAAATACCTTATAATATAACGTAATATGCAGTGTATCATTGAAAATACCTTATAATATAACGTAATATGCAGTGTATCATTGAAAATACCTTCTAATATAACGTAATATGCAGTGTATCATTGAAAATACCTTATAACATATCGTAATTTGTAGTGTATCTTTGAAAATACCTTATAATATAACGTAATATGCAGTGTATCATTGAAAATACCTTATAACATATCGTAATTTGTAGTGTATCTTTGAAAATACCTTATAATATAACGTAATATGCAGTGTATCATTGAAAATACCGTATATCATATCGTAATATATAGTGTATCATTGAAAATACCTTATAATATAACGTAATATGCAGTGTATCATTGAAAATACCTTCTAATATATCGTAGTTTATCATTGAAAATACCTTATAATATAGCGTAATATGCAGTGTATCATTGAAAATACCTTATAACATATCGTAATTTGTAGTGTATCTTTGAAAATACCATGTAATATAACGTAATATACAGTGTATCATTGAAAATACCTTATAATATAACGTAATATGCAGTGTATCATTGAAAATACCTTATAATATAACGTAATATGCAGTGTATCATTGAAAATACCGTATATCATATCGTAATATATAGTGTATCATTGAAAATATCTTATAATATAACGTAATATGCAGTGTATCATTGAAAATACCTTCTAATATATCGTAGTTTATCATTGAAAATACCTTATAATATAGCGTAATATGCAGTGTATCATTGAAAATACCTTATAACATATCGTAATTTGTAGTGTATCTTTGAAAATACCATGTAATATAACGTAATATACAGTGTATCATTGAAAATACCTTATAATATAACGTAATATGCAGTGTATCATTGAAAATACCTTATAATATAACGTAATATGCAGTGTATCATTGAATATACCTTATAATATAACGTAATATGCAGTGTATCATTGAAAATACCTTATAATATAACGTAATATGCAGTGTATCATTGAAAATACCTTATAATATAACGTAATATGCAGTGTATCATTGAAAATACCTTATAATATAACGTAATATGCAGTGTATCATAGAAAATACCATGTAATATAACGTAATATACAGTGTATCATTGAAATACCTTATAACATATCCTAATATGCAGTGTATCATTGAAAATACCTTATAATATAACGTAATATGCAGTGTATCATAGAAAATACCATGTAATATAACGTAATATACAGTGTATCATTGAAAATACCTTATAACATATCCTAATATGCAGTGTATCATAGAAAATACCTTATAATATAACGTAATATGCAGTGTATCATTGAAAATACCTTATAATATAACGTAATATGCAGTATATCATTGAAAATACCTTATAATATAACGTAATATGCAGTGTATCATTGAAAATACCTTATAATATAACGTAATATGCAGTGTATCATAGAAAATACCATGTAATATAACGTAATATACAGTGTATCATTGAAAATACCTTATAATATAACGTAATATGCAGTGTATCATAGAAAATACCATGTAATATAACGTAATATACAGTGTATCATTGAAAATACCTTATAATATAACGTAATATGCAGTGTATCATTGAAAATACCTTCTAATATAACGTAATATGCAGTGTATCATAGAAAATACCATGTAATATAACGTAATATACAGTGTATCATTGAAAATACCTTATAATATAACGTAATATGCAGTGTATCATAGAAAATACCATGTAATATAACGTAATATACAGTGTATCATTGAAAATACCTTATAATATAACGTAATATGCAGTGTATCATTGAAAATACCTTCTAATATATCGTAGTTTATCATTGAAAATACCTTATAATATAACGTAATATGCAGTGTATCATTGAAAATACCTTACGATATAACGTAATATGCAGTGTATCATTGAAAATACCGTATATCATATCGTAATATGCAGTGTATCATTGAAAATACCTTATAATATAACGTAATATGCAGTGTATCATTGAAAATACCTTCTAATATATCGTAGTTTATCATTGAAAATACCTTATAATATAACGTAATATGCAGTGTATCATTGAAAATACCTTATAATATAACGTAATATGCAGTGTACCATTGAAAATACCTTATAACATATCGTAATTTGTAGTGTATCCTTGAAAATACCTTATAATATAGCGTAATATCCAGTGTATCATTGAAAATACCTTATAATATAACGTAATATGCAGTGTATCATTGAAAATACCTTACGATATAACGTAGTTTATAATTGAAAATACCTTATAATATAACGTAATATGCAGTGTATCATTGAAAATACCTTATAATATAGCGTAATATCCTGTGTATCATTGAAAATACCTTATAATATAACGTAATATGCAGTGTATCATTGAAAATACCTTATAATATAACGTAATATGCAGTGTATCATTGAAAATACCTTCTAATATATCGTAGTTTATCATTGAAAATACCTTATAATATAACGTAATATGCAGTGTATCATTGAAAATACCTTATAATATAACGTAATATACAGTGTATCATTGAAAATACCTTATAACATATCGTAATATGCAGTGTATCATTGAAAATACCTTATAATATAACGTAATATGCAGTGTATCATTGAAAATACCTTATAATATAACGTAATATGCAGTGTATCATTGAAAATACCTTATAATATAACGTAATATGCAGTGTATCATTGAATATACCTTATAATATAACGTAATATACAGTGTATCATTGAAAATACCTTATAATATAACGTAATATGCAGTGTATCATTGAAAATACCTTCTAATATATAGTAGTTTATCATTGAAAATACCTTATAATATAACGTAATATGCAGTGTATCATTGAAAATACCTTACGATATAACGTAATATGCAGTGTATCATTGAAAATACCGTATATCATATCGTAATATGCAGTGTATCATTGAAAATACCTTATAATATAACGTAATATGCAGTGTATCATTGAAAATACCTTCTAATATATCGTAGTTTATCATTGAAAATACCTTATAATATAACGTAATATGCAGTGTATCATTGAAAATACCTTATAATATAACGTAATATGCAGTGTACCATTGAAAATACCTTATAACATATCGTAATTTGTAGTGTATCCTTGAAAATACCTTATAATATAGCGTAATATCCAGTGTATCATTGAAAATACCTTATAATATAACGTAATATGCAGTGTATCATTGAAAATACCTTACGATATAACGTAGTTTATAATTGAAAATACCTTATAATATAACGTAATATGCAGTGTATCATTGAAAATACCTTATAATATAGCGTAATATCCTGTGTATCATTGAAAATACCTTATAATATAACGTAATATGCAGTGTATCATTGAAAATACCTTATAATATAACGTAATATGCAGTGTATCATTGAAAATACCTTCTAATATATCGTAGTTTATCATTGAAAATACCTTATAATATAACGTAATATGCAGTGTATCATTGAAAATACCTTATAATATAACGTAATATACAGTGTATCATTGAAAATACCTTATAACATATCGTAATATGCAGTGTATCATTGAAAATACCTTATAATATAACGTAATATGCAGTGTATCATTGAAAATACCTTATAATATAACGTAATATGCAGTGTATCATTGAAAATACCTTATAATATAACGTAATATGCAGTGTATCATTGAATATACCTTATAATATAACGTAATATGCAGTGTATCATTGAAAATACCTTATAATATAACGTAATATGCAGTGTATCATTGAAAATACCTTATAATATAACGTAATATGCAGTGTATCATAGAAAATACCATGTAATATAACGTAATATGCAGTGTATCATTGAAAATACCTTATAACATATCCTAATATGCAGTGTATCATAGAAAATACCTTATAATATAACGTAATATGCAGTGTATCATTGAAAATACCTTATAATATAACGTAATATGCAGTGTATCATTGAAAATACCTTATAATATAAGGTAATATGCAGTGTATCATTGAAAATACCTTATAATATAACGTAATATGCAGTGTATCATTGAAAATACCTTATAATATAACGTAATATGCAGTGTATCATAGAAAATACCATGTAATATAACGTAATATACAGTGTATCATTGAAAATACCTTATAATATAACGTAATATGCAGTGTATCATTGAAAATACCTTCTAATATATCGTAGTTTATCATTGAAAATACCTTATAATATAACGTAATATGCAGTGTATCATTGAAAATACCTTATAACATATCCTAATATGCAGTGTATCATAGAAAATACCTTATAATATAACGTAATATGCAGTGTATCATTGAAAATACCTTGTAATATAACGTAATATGCAGTGTATCATTGAAAATACCTTATAATATAACGTAATATGCAGTGTATCATTGAAAATATCTTATAATATAACGTAATATGCAGTGTATCATTGAAAATACCTTATAATATAACGTAATATGCAGTGTATCATAGAAAATACCATGTAATATAACGTAATATACAGTGTATCATTGAAAATACCTTATAATATAACGTAATATGCAGTGTATCATTGAAAATACCTTCTAATATATCGTAGTTTATCATTGAAAATACCTTATAATATAACGTAATATGCAGTGTATCATTGAAAATACCTTATAATATAACGTAATATGCAGTGTACCATTGAAAATACCTTATAACATATCGTAATTTGTAGTGTATCTTTGAAAATACCTTATAATATAGCGTAATATCCAGTGTATCATTGAAAATACCTTATAATATAACGTAATATGCAGTGTATCATTGAAAATACCTTACGATATAACGTAATATGCAGTGTATCATTGAAAATACCTTATATCATATCGTAATATGCAGTGTATCATTGAAAATACCTTATAATATAACGTAATATGCAGTGTATCATAGAAAATACCATGTAATATAACGTAATATACAGTGTATCATTGAAAATACCTTATAATATAACGTAATATGCAGTGTATCATTGAAAATACCTTCTAATATATCGTAGTTTATCATTGAAAATACCTTATAATATAACGTAATATGCAGTGTATCATTGAAATACCTTATAATATAACGTAATATGCAGTGTACCATTGAAAATACCTTATAACATATCGTAATTTGTTGTGTATCTTTGAAAATACCTTATAATATAACGTAATATGCAGTGTATCATTGAAAATACCTTATAATATAACGTAATATGCAGTGTATCATTGAAAATACCTTATAATATAACGTAATATGCAGTGTATCATAGAAAATACCATGTAATATAACGTAATATGCAGTGTATCATAGAAAATACCATGTAATATAACGTAATATACAGTGTATCATTGAAAATACCTTATAATATAACGTAATATGCAGTGTATCATTGAAAATACCTTCTAATATATCGTAGTTTATCATTGAAAATACCTTATAATATAACGTAATATGCAGTGTATCATTGAAAATACCTTATAATATAACGTAATATGCAGTGTACCATTGAAAATACCTTATAACATATCGTAATTTGTAGTGTATCTTTGAAAATACCTTATAATATAACGTAATATGCAGTGTATCATTGAAAATACCTTATAATATAACGTAATATCCAGTGTATCATTGAAAATACCTTATAATATAACGTAATATGCAGTGTATCATTGAAAATACCTTACGATATAACGTAATATGCAGTGTATCATTGAAAATACCTTATATCATATCGTAATATGCAGTGTATCATTGAAAATACCTTATAATATAACGTAATATGCAGTGTATCATTGAATATACCTTATAATATAACGTAATATGCAGTGTATCATTGAAAATACCTTATAATATAACGTAATATGCAGTGTATCATTGAAAATACCTTATAATATAACGTAATATGCAGTGTATCATAGAAAATACCATGTAATATAACGTAATATGCAGTGTATCATTGAAAATACCTTATAACATATCCTAATATGCAGTGTATCATAGAAAATACCTTATAATATAACGTAATATGCAGTGTATCATTGAAAATACCTTATAATATAACGTAATATGCAGTGTATCATTGAAAATACCTTATAATATAAGGTAATATGCAGTGTATCATTGAAAATACCTTATAATATAACGTAATATGCAGTGTATCATTGAAAATACCTTATAATATAACGTAATATGCAGTGTATCATAGAAAATACCATGTAATATAACGTAATATACAGTGTATCATTGAAAATACCTTATAATATATCGTAATATGCAGTGTATCATTGAAAATACCTTCTAATATATCGTAGTTTATCATTGAAAATACCTTATAATATAACGTAATATGCAGTGTATCATTGAAAATACCTTATAATATAACGTAATATGCAGTGTACCATTGAAAATACCTTATAACATATCGTAATTTGTAGTGTATCTTTGAAAATACCTTATAATATAACGTAATATGCAGTGTATCATTGAAAATACCTTATAATATAACGTAATATCCAGTGTATCATTGAAAATACCTTATAATATAACGTAATATGCAGTGTATCATTGAAAATACCTTACGATATAACGTAATATGCAGTGTATCATTGAAAATACCTTATATCATATCGTAATATGCAGTGTATCATTGAAAATACCTTATAATATAACGTAATATGCAGTGTATCATAGAAAATACCATGTAATATAACGTAATATACAGTATATCATTGAAAATACCTTATAATATAACGTAATATGCAGTGTATCATTGAAAATACCTTCTAATATATCGTAGTTTATCATTGAAAATACCTTATAATATAACGTAATATGCAGTGTATCATTGAAAATACCTTATAATATAACGTAATATGCAGTGTACCATTGAAAATACCTTATAACATATCGTAATTTGTTGTGTATCTTTGAAAATACCTTATAATATAACGTAATATGCAGTGTATCATTGAAAATACCTTATAATATAACGTAATATGCAGTGTATCATTGAAAATACCTTATAATATAACGTAATATGCAGTGTACCATTGAAAATACCTTATAACATATCGTAATTTGTAGTGTATCTTTGAAAATACCTTATAATATAACGTAATATGCAGTGTATCATTGAAAATACCTTATAATATAACGTAATATGCAGTGTATCATTGAAAATACCTTATAATATAACGTAATATGCAGTGTATCATAGAAAATACCATGTAATATAACGTAATATGCAGTGTATCATTGAAAATACCTTATAACATATCCTAATATGCAGTGTATCATAGAAAATACCTTATAATATAACGTAATATGCAGTGTATCATTGAAAATACCTTATAATATAACGTAATATGCAGTGTATCATTGAAAATACCTTATAATATAACGTAATATGCAGTGTATCATTGAAAATATCTTATAATATAACGTAATATGCAGTGTATCATTGAAAATACCTTATAATATAACGTAATATGCAGTGTATCATAGAAAATACCATGTAATATAACGTAATATACAGTGTATCATTGAAAATACCTTATAATATAACGTAATATGCAGTGTATCATTGAAAATACCTTCTAATATATCGTAGTTTATCATTGAAAATACCTTATAATATAACGTAATATGCAGTGTATCATTGAAAATACCTTATAATATAACGTAATATGCAGTGTACCATTGAAAATACCTTATAATATAACGTAATATGCAGTGTATCATTGAAAATACCTTATAATATAACGTAATATGCAGTGTATCATTGAAAATACCTTCTAATATAACGTAATATGCAGTGTATCATTGAAAATACCTTATAACATATCGTAATTTGTAGTGTATCTTTGAAAATACCTTATAATATAACGTAATATGCAGTGTATCATTGAAAATACCTTATAACATATCGTAATTTGTAGTGTATCTTTGAAAATACCTTATAATATAACGTAATATGCAGTGTATCATTGAAAATACCGTATATCATATCGTAATATATAGTGTATCATTGAAAATACCTTATAATATAACGTAATATGCAGTGTATCATTGAAAATACCTTCTAATATATCGTAGTTTATCATTGAAAATACCTTATAATATAGCGTAATATGCAGTGTATCATTGAAAATACCTTATAACATATCGTAATTTGTAGTGTATCTTTGAAAATACCATGTAATATAACGTAATATACAGTGTATCATTGAAAATACCTTATAATATAACGTAATATGCAGTGTATCATTGAAAATACCTTATAATATAACGTAATATGCAGTGTATCATTGAATATACCTTATAATATAACGTAATATGCAGTGTATCATTGAAAATACCTTATAATATAACGTAATATGCAGTGTATCATTGAAAATACCTTATAATATAACGTAATATGCTGTGTATCATTGAAAATACCTTCTAATATAACGTAATATGCAGTGTATCATTGAAAATACCTTATAACATATCGTAATTTGTAGTGTATCTTTGAAAATACCTTATAATATAACGTAATATGCAGTGTATCATTGAAAATACCTTATAACATATCGTAATTTGTAGTGTATCTTTGAAAATACCTTATAATATATCGTAATATGCAGTGTATCATTGAAAATACCGTATATCATATCGTAATATATAGTGTATCATTGAAAATACCTTATAATATAACGTAATATGCAGTGTATCATTGAAAATACCTTCTAATATATCGTAGTTTATCATTGAAAATACCTTATAATATAGCGTAATATGCAGTGTATCATTGAAAATACCTTATAACATATCGTAATTTGTAGTGTATCTTTGAAAATACCATGTAATATAACGTAATATACAGTGTATCATTGAAAATACATTATAATATAACGTAATATGCAGTGTATCATTGAAAATACCTTATAATATAACGTAATATGCAGTGTATCATTGAAAATACCGTATATCATATCGTAATATATAGTGTATCATTGAAAATATCTTATAATATAACGTAATATGCAGTGTATCATTGAAAATACCTTCTAATATATCGTAGTTTATCATTGAAAATACCTTATAATATAGCGTAATATGCAGTGTATCATTGAAAATACCTTATAACATATCGTAATTTGTAGTGTATCTTTGAAAATACCATGTAATATAACGTAATATACAGTGTATCATTGAAAATACCTTATAATATAACGTAATATGCAGTGTATCATTGAAAATACCTTATAATATAACGTAATATGCAGTGTATCATTGAATATACCTTATAATATAACGTAATATGCAGTGTATCATTGAAAATACCTTATAATATAACGTAATATGCAGTGTATCATTGAAAATACCTTATAATATAACGTAATATGCAGTGTATCATTGAAAATACCTTATAATATAACGTAATATGCAGTGTATCATAGAAAATACCATGTAATATAACGTAATATACAGTGTATCATTGAAATACCTTATAACATATCCTAATATGCAGTGTATCATTGAAAATACCTTATAATATAACGTAATATGCAGTGTATCATAGAAAATACCATGTAATATAACGTAATATACAGTGTATCATTGAAAATACCTTATAACATATCCTAATATGCAGTGTATCATAGAAAATACCTTATAATATAACGTAATATGCAGTGTATCATTGAAAATACCTTATAATATAACGTAATATGCAGTATATCATTGAAAATACCTTATAATATAACGTAATATGCAGTGTATCATTGAAAATACCTTATAATATAACGTAATATGCAGTGTATCATAGAAAATACCATGTAATATAACGTAATATACAGTGTATCATTGAAAATACCTTATAATATAACGTAATATGCAGTGTATCATAGAAAATACCATGTAATATAACGTAATATACAGTGTATCATTGAAAATACCTTATAATATAACGTAATATGCAGTGTATCATTGAAAATACCTTCTAATATAACGTAATATGCAGTGTATCATAGAAAATACCATGTAATATAACGTAATATACAGTGTATCATTGAAAATACCTTATAATATAACGTAATATGCAGTGTATCATAGAAAATACCATGTAATATAACGTAATATACAGTGTATCATTGAAAATACCTTATAATATAACGTAATATGCAGTGTATCATTGAAAATACCTTCTAATATATCGTAGTTTATCATTGAAAATACCTTATAATATAACGTAATATGCAGTGTATCATTGAAAATACCTTACGATATAACGTAATATGCAGTGTATCATTGAAAATACCGTATATCATATCGTAATATGCAGTGTATCATTGAAAATACCTTATAATATAACGTAATATGCAGTGTATCATTGAAAATACCTTCTAATATATCGTAGTTTATCATTGAAAATACCTTATAATATAACGTAATATGCAGTGTATCATTGAAAATACCTTATAATATAACGTAATATGCAGTGTACCATTGAAAATACCTTATAACATATCGTAATTTGTAGTGTATCCTTGAAAATACCTTATAATATAGCGTAATATCCAGTGTATCATTGAAAATACCTTATAATATAACGTAATATGCAGTGTATCATTGAAAATACCTTACGATATAACGTAGTTTATAATTGAAAATACCTTATAATATAACGTAATATGCAGTGTATCATTGAAAATATCTTATAATATAGCGTAATATCCTGTGTATCATTGAAAATACCTTATAATATAACGTAATATGCAGTGTATCATTGAAAATACCTTATAATATAACGTAATATGCAGTGTATCATTGAAAATACCTTCTAATATATCGTAGTTTATCATTGAAAATACCTTATAATATAACGTAATATGCAGTGTATCATTGAAAATACCTTATAATATAACGTAATATACAGTGTATCATTGAAAATACCTTATAACATATCGTAATATGCAGTGTATCATTGAAAATACCTTATAATATAACGTAATATGCAGTGTATCATTGAAAATACCTTATAATATAACGTAATATGCAGTGTATCATTGAAAATACCTTATAATATAACGTAATATGCAGTGTATCATTGAATATACCTTATAATATAACGTAATATACAGTGTATCATTGAAAATACCTTATAATATAACGTAATATGCAGTGTATCATTGAAAATACCTTCTAATATATAGTAGTTTATCATTGAAAATACCTTATAATATAACGTAATATGCAGTGTATCATTGAAAATACCTTACGATATAACGTAATATGCAGTGTATCATTGAAAATACCGTATATCATATCGTAATATGCAGTGTATCATTGAAAATACCTTATAATATAACGTAATATGCAGTGTATCATTGAAAATACCTTCTAATATATCGTAGTTTATCATTGAAAATACCTTATAATATAACGTAATATGCAGTGTATCATTGAAAATACCTTATAATATAACGTAATATGCAGTGTACCATTGAAAATACCTTATAACATATCGTAATTTGTAGTGTATCCTTGAAAATACCTTATAATATAGCGTAATATCCAGTGTATCATTGAAAATACCTTATAATATAACGTAATATGCAGTGTATCATTGAAAATACCTTACGATATAACGTAGTTTATAATTGAAAATACCTTATAATATAACGTAATATGCAGTGTATCATTGAAAATACCTTATAATATAGCGTAATATCCTGTGTATCATTGAAAATACCTTATAATATAACGTAATATGCAGTGTATCATTGAAAATACCTTATAATATAACGTAATATGCAGTGTATCATTGAAAATACCTTCTAATATATCGTAGTTTATCATTGAAAATACCTTATAATATAACGTAATATGCAGTGTATCATTGAAAATACCTTATAATATAACGTAATATACAGTGTATCATTGAAAATACCTTATAACATATCGTAATATGCAGTGTATCATTGAAAATACCTTATAATATAACGTAATATGCAGTGTATCATTGAAAATACCTTATAATATAACGTAATATGCAGTGTATCATTGAAAATACCTTATAATATAACGTAATATGCAGTGTATCATTGAATATACCTTATAATATAACGTAATATGCAGTGTATCATTGAAAATACCTTATAATATAACGTAATATGCAGTGTATCATTGAAAATACCTTATAATATAACGTAATATGCAGTGTATCATAGAAAATACCATGTAATATAACGTAATATGCAGTGTATCATTGAAAATACCTTATAACATATCCTAATATGCAGTGTATCATAGAAAATACCTTATAATATAACGTAATATGCAGTGTATCATTGAAAATACCTTATAATATAACGTAATATGCAGTGTATCATTGAAAATACCTTATAATATAAGGTAATATGCAGTGTATCATTGAAAATACCTTATAATATAACGTAATATGCAGTGTATCATTGAAAATACCTTATAATATAACGTAATATGCAGTGTATCATAGAAAATACCATGTAATATAACGTAATATACAGTGTATCATTGAAAATACCTTATAATATAACGTAATATGCAGTGTATCATTGAAAATACCTTCTAATATATCGTAGTTTATCATTGAAAATACCTTATAATATAACGTAATATGCAGTGTATCATTGAAAATACCTTATAACATATCCTAATATGCAGTGTATCATAGAAAATACCTTATAATATAACGTAATATGCAGTGTATCATTGAAAATACCTTGTAATATAACGTAATATGCAGTGTATCATTGAAAATACCTTATAATATAACGTAATATGCAGTGTATCATTGAAAATATCTTATAATATAACGTAATATGCAGTGTATCATTGAAAATACCTTATAATATAACGTAATATGCAGTGTATCATAGAAAATACCATGTAATATAACGTAATATACAGTGTATCATTGAAAATACCTTATAATATAACGTAATATGCAGTGTATCATTGAAAATACCTTCTAATATATCGTAGTTTATCATTGAAAATACCTTATAATATAACGTAATATGCAGTGTATCATTGAAAATACCTTATAATATAACGTAATATGCAGTGTACCATTGAAAATACCTTATAACATATCGTAATTTGTAGTGTATCTTTGAAAATACCTTATAATATAGCGTAATATCCAGTGTATCATTGAAAATACCTTATAATATAACGTAATATGCAGTGTATCATTGAAAATACCTTACGATATAACGTAATATGCAGTGTATCATTGAAAATACCTTATATCATATCGTAATATGCAGTGTATCATTGAAAATACCTTATAATATAACGTAATATGCAGTGTATCATAGAAAATACCATGTAATATAACGTAATATACAGTGTATCATTGAAAATACCTTATAATATAACGTAATATGCAGTGTATCATTGAAAATACCTTCTAATATATCGTAGTTTATCATTGAAAATACCTTATAATATAACGTAATATGCAGTGTATCATTGAAATACCTTATAATATAACGTAATATGCAGTGTACCATTGAAAATACCTTATAACATATCGTAATTTGTTGTGTATCTTTGAAAATACCTTATAATATAACGTAATATGCAGTGTATCATTGAAAATACCTTATAATATAACGTAATATGCAGTGTATCATTGAAAATACCTTATAATATAACGTAATATGCAGTGTATCATAGAAAATACCATGTAATATAACGTAATATGCAGTGTATCATAGAAAATACCATGTAATATAACGTAATATACAGTGTATCATTGAAAATACCTTATAATATAACGTAATATGCAGTGTATCATTGAAAATACCTTCTAATATATCGTAGTTTATCATTGAAAATACCTTATAATATAACGTAATATGCAGTGTATCATTGAAAATACCTTATAATATAACGTAATATGCAGTGTACCATTGAAAATACCTTATAACATATCGTAATTTGTAGTGTATCTTTGAAAATACCTTATAATATAACGTAATATGCAGTGTATCATTGAAAATACCTTATAATATAACGTAATATCCAGTGTATCATTGAAAATACCTTATAATATAACGTAATATGCAGTGTATCATTGAAAATACCTTACGATATAACGTAATATGCAGTGTATCATTGAAAATACCTTATATCATATCGTAATATGCAGTGTATCATTGAAAATACCTTATAATATAACGTAATATGCAGTGTATCATTGAATATACCTTATAATATAACGTAATATGCAGTGTATCATTGAAAATACCTTATAATATAACGTAATATGCAGTGTATCATTGAAAATACCTTATAATATAACGTAATATGCAGTGTATCATAGAAAATACCATGTAATATAACGTAATATGCAGTGTATCATTGAAAATACCTTATAACATATCCTAATATGCAGTGTATCATAGAAAATACCTTATAATATAACGTAATATGCAGTGTATCATTGAAAATACCTTATAATAAAACGTAATATGCAGTGTATCATTGAAAATACCTTAGAATATATGGTAATATGCAGTGTATCATTGAAAATACCTTCTAATATA
>CAKAJI010000091.1:0-7500 GCA_916610255.1 Lasioglossum lativentre
TCGGTAAATACGCGTCCGAGAGAACTGGCGTCACGACACACGGTTTCGTATGCACAGTTTACCACGAATATAACGTTTAAAATCATCTAGGAACGATAGGAAAAAAGTTTACTCTTACCGCGAACCGTCTAACCGACACGGCGCGGTACTATAGCAATTTTATCGTTCCAGCGATACCTAAGCGACTCGCCGGAAGTTAACTCGGTAAATACGCGTCCGAGAGAACTGGCGTCACGACACACGGTTTCGTATGCACAGTTTACCACGAATATAACGTTTAAAATCATCTAGGAACGATAGGAAAAAAGTTTACTCTTACCGCGAACCGTCTAACCGACACGGCGCGGTACTTAGCAATTTTATCGTTCCAGCGATACCTAAGCGACTCGCCGGAAGTTAACTCGGTAAATACGCGTCCGAGAGAACTGGCGTCACGACACACGGTTTCGTATGCACAGTTTACCACGAATATAACGTTTAAAATCATCTAGGAACGATAGGAAAAAAGTTTACTCTTACCGCGAACCGTCTAACCGACACGGCGCGGTACTTAGCTATTTTATCGTTCCAGCGATACCTAAGCGACTCGCCGGAAGTTAACTCGGTAAATACGCGTCCGAGAGAACTGGCGTCACGACACACGGTTTCGTATGCACAGTTTACCACGAATATAACGTTTAAAATCATCTAGGAACGATAGGAAAAAAGTTTACTCTTACCGCGAACCTTCTAACCGACACGGCGCGGTACTTAGCAATTTTATCGTTCCAGCGATACCTAAGCGACTCGCCGGAAGTTAACTCGGTAAATACGCGTCCGAGAGAACTGGCGTCACGACACACGGTTTCGTATGCACAGTTTACCACGAATATAACGTTTAAAATCATCTAGGAACGATAGGAAAAAAGTTTACTCTTACCGCGAACCGTCTAACCGACACGGCGCGGTACTTAGCAATTTTATCGTTCCAGCGATACCTAAGCGACTCGCCGGAAGTTAACTCGGTAAATACGCGTCCGAGAGAACTGGCGTCACGACACACGGTTTCGTATGCACAGTTTACCACGAATATAACGTTTAAAATCATCTAGGAACGATAGGAAAAAAGTTTACTCTTACCGCGAACCGTCTAACCGACACGGCGCGGTACTTAGCAATTTTATCGTTCCAGCGATACCTAAGCGACTCGCCGGAAGTTAACTCGGTAAATACGCGTCCGAGAGAACTGGCGTCACGACACACGGTTTCGTATGCACAGTTTACCACGAATATAACGTTTAAAATCATCTAGGAACGATAGGAAAAAAGTTTACTCTTACCGCGAACCGTCTAACCGACACGGCGCGGTACTTAGCAATTTTATCGTTCCAGCGATACCTAAGCGACTCGCCGGAAGTTAACTCGGTAAATACGCGTCCGAGAGAACTGGCGTCACGACACACGGTTTCGTATGCACAGTTTACCACGAATATAACGTTTAAAATCATCTAGGAACGATAGGAAAAAAGTTTACTCTTACCGCGAACCGTCTAACCGACACGGCGCGGTACTTAGCAATTTTATCGTTCCAGCGATACCTAAGCGACTCGCCGGAAGTTAACTCGGTAAATACGCGTCCGAGAGAACTGGCGTCACGACACACGGTTTCGTATGCACAGTTTACCACGAATATAACGTTTAAAATCATCTAGGAACGATAGGAAAAAAGTTTACTCTTACCGCGAACCGTCTAACCGACACGGCGCGGTACTTAGCAATTTTATCGTTCCAGCGATACCTAAGCGACTCGCCGGAAGTTAACTCGGTAAATACGCGTCCGAGAGAACTGGCGTCACGACACACGGTTTCGTATGCACAGTTTACCACGAATATAACGTTTAAAATCATCTAGGAACGATAGGAAAAAAGTTTACTCTTACCGCGAACCGTCTAACCGACACGGCGCGGTACTTAGCAATTTTATCGTTCCAGCGATACCTAAGCGACTCGCCGGAAGTTAACTCGGTAAATACGCGTCCGAGAGAACTGGCGTCACGACACACGGTTTCGTATGCACAGTTTACCACGAATATAACGTTTAAAATCATCTAGGAACGATAGGAAAAAAGTTTACTCTTACCGCGAACCGTCTAACCGACACGGCGCGGTACTTAGCAATTTTATCGTTCCAGCGATACCTAAGCGACTCGCCGGAAGTTAACTCGGTAAATACGCGTCCGAGAGAACTGGCGTCACGACACACGGTTTCGTATGCACAGTTTACCACGAATATAACGTTTAAAATCATCTAGGAACGATAGGAAAAAAGTTTACTCTTACCGCGAACCGTCTAACCGACACGGCGCGGTACTTAGCAATTTTATCGTTCCAGCGATACCTAAGCGACTCGCCGGAAGTTAACTCGGTAAATACGCGTCCGAGAGAACTGGCGTCACGACACACGGTTTCGTATGCACAGTTTACCACGAATATAACGTTTAAAATCATCTAGGAACGATAGGAAAAAAGTTTACTCTTACCGCGAACCGTCTAACCGACACGGCGCGGTACTTAGCAATTTTATCGTTCCAGCGATACCTAAGCGACTCGCCGGAAGTTAACTCGGTAAATACGCGTCCGAGAGAACTGGCGTCACGACACACGGTTTCGTATGCACAGTTTACCACGAATATAACGTTTAAAATCATCTAGGAACGATAGGAAAAAAGTTTACTCTTACCGCGAACCGTCTAACCGACACGGCGCGGTACTTAGCAATTTTATCGTTCCAGCGATACCTAAGCGACTCGCCGGAAGTTAACTCGGTAAATACGCGTCCGAGAGAACTGGCGTCACGACACACGGTTTCGTATGCACAGTTTACCACGAATATAACGTTTAAAATCATCTAGGAACGATAGGAAAAAAGTTTACTCTTACCGCGAACCGTCTAACCGACACGGCGCGGTACTTAGCAATTTTATCGTTCCAGCGATACCTAAGCGACTCGCCGGAAGTTAACTCGGTAAATACGCGTCCGAGAGAACTGGCGTCACGACACACGGTTTCGTATGCACAGTTTACCACGAATATAACGTTTAAAATCATCTAGGAACGATAGGAAAAAAGTTTACTCTTACCGCGAACCGTCTAACCGACACGGCGCGGTACTTAGCAATTTTATCGTTCCAGCGATACCTAAGCGACTCGCCGGAAGTTAACTCGGTAAATACGCGTCCGAGAGAAAATATAACGTTTAAAATCATCTAGGAACGATAGGAAAAAAGTTTACTCTTACCGCGAACCGTCTAACCGACACGGCGCGGTACTTAGCAATTTTATCGTTCCAGCGATACCTAAGCGACTCGCCGGAAGTTAACTCGCTTATAACTCGGTAAATACGCGTCCGAGAGAACTGGCGTCACGACACACGGTTTCGTATGCACAGTTTACCACGAATATAACGTTTAAAATCATCTAGGAACGATAGGAAAAAAGTTTACTCTTACCGTGAACCGTCTAACCGACACGGCGCGGTACTTAGCAATTTTATCGTTCCAGCGATACCTAAGCGACTCGCCGGAAGTTAACTCGGTAAATACGCGTCCGAGAGAACTGGCGTCACGACACACGGTTTCGTATGCACAGTTTACCACGAATATAACGTTTAAAATCATCTAGGAACGATAGAAAAAAGTTTACTCTTACCGCGAACCGTCTAACCGACACGGCGCGGTACTTAGCAATTTATCGTTCCAGCGATACCTAAGCGACTCGCCGGAAGTTAACTCGGTAAATACGCGTCCGAGAGAACTGGCGTCACGACACACGGTTTCGTATGCACAGTTTACCACGAATATAACGTTTAAAATCATCTAGGAACGATAGGAAAAAAGTTTACTCTTACCGCGAACCGTCTAACCGACACGGCGCGGGTACTTAGCAATTTTATCGTTCCAGCGATACCTAAGCGACTCGCCGGAAGTTAACTCGCTTATAACTCGGTAAATACGCGTCCGAGAGAACTGGCGTCACGACACACGGTTTCGTATGCACAGTTTACCACGAATATAACGTTTAAAATCATCTAGGAACGATAGGAAAAAAGTTTACTCTTACCGCGAACCGTCTAACCGACACGGCGCGGTACTTAGCAATTTTATCGTTCCAGCGATACCTAAGCGACTCGCCGGAAGTTAACTCGGTAAATACGCGTCCGAGAGAACTGGCGTCACGACACACGGTTTCGTATGCACAGTTTACCACGAATATAACGTTTAAAATCATCTAGGAACGATAGGAAAAAAGTTTACTCTTACCGCGAACCGTCTAACCGACACGCGGCGGTACTTAGCAATTTTATCGTTCCAGCGATACCTAAGCGACTCGCCGGAAGTTAACTCGGTAAATACGCGTCCGAGAGAACTGGCGTCACGACACACGGTTTCGTATGCACAGTTTACCACGAATATAACGTTTAAAATCATCTAGGAACGATAGGAAAAAAGTTTACTCTTACCGCGAACCGTCTAACCGACACGGCGCGGTACTTAGCAATTTTATCGTTCCAGCGATACCTAAGCGACTCGCCGAAGTTAACTCGGTAAATACGCGTCCGAGAGAACTGGCGTCACGACACACGGTTTCGTATGCACAGTTTACCCACGAATATAACGTTTAAAATCATCTAGGAACGATAGGAAAAAAGTTTACTCTTACCGCGAACCGTCTAACCGACACGGCGGTACTTAGCAATTTTATCGTCCAGCGATACCTAAGCGACTCGCCGGAAGTTAACTCGCTTATACTCGTAAATACCGTCCGAGAGAACGGCGTCACGACACACGGTTTCGTATGCACAGTTTACCACGATTATAACGTTTTAAAATCATCTAGAACGATAGGAAAAAAGTTTACTCTTACCGCGAACCGTCTAACCGACACGGCGCGGTACTTAGCAATTTTATCGTTCCAGCGATACCTAAGCGACTCGCCGGAAGTTAACTCGGTAAATACGCGTCCGAGAGAACTGGCGTCACGACACACGGTTTCGTATGCACAGTTTACCACGAATATAACGTTTAAAATCATCTAGGAACGATAGGAAAAAAGTTTACTCTTACCGCGAACCGTCTAACCGACACGGCGCGGTACTTAGCAATTTTATCGTTCCAGCGATACCTAAGCGACTCGCCGGAAGTTAACTCGCTTATAACTCGGTAAATACGCGTCCGAGAGAACTGGCGTCACGACACACGGTTTCGTATGCACAGTTTACCACGAATATAACGTTTAAAATCATCTAGGAACGATAGGAAAAAAGTT
Source organism: Lasioglossum lativentre (assembly GCA_916610255.1). NCBI lineage: Eukaryota > Metazoa > Arthropoda > Insecta > Hymenoptera > Halictidae > Lasioglossum > Lasioglossum lativentre. The sequence continues at coordinate 5,305 of CAKAJI010000091.1, forward strand.
TACTCTTACCGCGAACCGTCTAACCGACACGGCGCGGTACTTAGCAATTTTATCGTTTCCAGCGATACCTAAGCGACTCGCCGGAAGTTAACTCGCTTATAACTCGGTAAATACGCGTCCGAGAGAACTGGCGTCACGACACACGGTTTCGTATGCACAGTTTACCACGAATATAACGTTTAAAATCATCTAGGAACGATAGGAAAAAAGTTTACTCTTACCGTGAACCGTCTAACCGACACGGCGCGGGTACTTAGCAATTTTATCGTTCCAGCGATACCTAAGCGACTCGCCGGAAGTTAACTCGGTAAATACGCGTCCGAGAGAACTGGCGTCACGACACACGGTTTCGTATGCACAGTTTACCACGAATATAACGTTTAAAATCATCTAGGAACGATAGGAAAAAAGTTTACTCTTACCGCGAACCGTCTAACCGACACGGCGCGGTACTTAGCAATTTTATCGTTCCAGCGATACCTAAGCGACTCGCCGGAAGTTAACTCGGTAAATACGCGTCCGAGAGAACTGGCGTCACGACACACGGTTTCGTATGCCAGTTTACCACGAATATAACGTTTAAAATCATCTAGGAACGATAGGAAAAAAGTTTACTCTTACCGCGAACCGTCTAACCGACACGGCGCTGGTACTTAGCAATTTATCGTTCCAGCGATACCTAAGCGACTCGCCGGAAGTTAACTCGCTTATAACTCGGTAAATACGCGTCCGAGAGAACTGGCGTCACGACACACGGTTTCGTATGCACAGTTTACCACGAATATAACGTTTAAAATCATCTAGGAACGATAGGAAAAAAGTTTACCTCTTACCGCGAACCGTCTAACCGACACGGCGCGGTACTTAGCAATTTTATCGTTCCAGCGATACCTAAGCGACTCGCCGGAAGTTAACTCGGTAAATACGCGTCCGAGAGAACTGGCGTCACGACACACGGTTTCGTATGCACAGTTTACCACGAATATAACGTTTTAAAATCATCTAGGAACGATAGGAAAAAAGTTTACTCTTACCGTGAACCGTCTAACCGACACGGCGTGGGTACTTAGCAATTTTATCGTTCCAGCGATACCTAAGCGACTCGCGGAAGTTAACTCGGTAAATACGCATCGAGAGAACTGGCGTCACGACACACGGTTTCGTATGCACAGTTTACCACGAATATAACGTTTAAAATCATCTAGGAACGATAGGAAAAAAGTTTACTCTTACCGCGAACCGTCTAACCGACACGGCCGGTACTTAGCAATTTTATCGTTCCAGCGATACCTAAGCGACTCGCCGGAAGTTAACTCGGTAAATACGCGTCCGAGAGAACTGGCGTCACGACACACGGTTTCGTATGCACAGTTTACCACGAATATAACGTTTAAAATCATCTAGGAACGATAGGAAAAAAGTTTACTCTTACCGCGAACCGTCTAACCGACACGGCGCGGTACTTAGCAATTTTATCGTTCCAGCGATACCTAAGCGACTCGCCGGAAGTTAACTCGCTTATAACTCGGTAAATACGCGTCCGAGAGAACTGGCGTCACGACACACGGTTTCGTATGCACAGTTTACCACGAATATAACGTTTAAAATCATCTAGGAACGATAGGAAAAAAGTTTACTCTTACCGCGAACCGTCTAACCGACACGGCGCGGTACTTAGCAATTTTATCGTTCCAGCGATACCTAAGCGACTCGCCGGAAGTTAACTCGGTAAATACGCGTCCGAGAGAACTGGCGTCACGACACACGGTTTCGTATGCACAGTTTACCACGAATATAACGTTTAAAATCATCTAGGAACGATAGGAAAAAAGTTTACTCTTACCGCGAACCGTCTAACCGACACGGCGCGGTACTTAGCAATTTTATCGTTCCAGCGATACCTAAGCGACTCGCGGAAGTTAACTCGGTAAATACGCGTCCGAGAGAACTGGCGTCACGACACACGGTTTCGTATGCACAGTTTACCACGAATATAACGTTTAAAATCATCTAGGAACGATAGGAAAAAAGTTTACTCTTACCGCGAACCGTCTAACCGACACGCGCGGGTACTTAGCAATTTTATCGTTCCAGCGATACCTAAGCGACTCGCCGGAAGTTAACTCGGTAAATACGCGTCCGAGAGAACTGGCGTCACGACACACGGTTTCGTATGCACAGTTTACCACGAATATA
>CAKAJI010000091.1:20000-30000 GCA_916610255.1 Lasioglossum lativentre
ATACGCGTCCGAGAGAACTGGCGTCACGACACACGGTTTCGTATGCACAGATAACCACGAATATAACGTTTAAAATCATCTAGGAACGATAGGAAAAAAGTTTACTCTTACCGCGAACCGTCTAACCGACACGGCGCGGGTATTTAGCAATTTTATCGTTCCAGCGATACCTAAGCGACTCGCCGGAAGTTAACTCGGTAAATACGCGTCCGAGAGAACTGGCGTCACGACACACGGTTTCGTATGCACAGTTTACCACGAATATAACGTTTAAAATCATCTAGGAACGATAGGAAAAAAGTTTACTCTTACCGCGAACCGTCTAACCGACACGGGCGCGGTACTTAGCAATTTTATCGTTCCAGCGATACCTAAGCGACTCGCCGGAAGTTAACTCGCTTATAACTCGGTAAATACGCGTCCGAGAGAACTGGCGTCACGACACACGGTTTCGTATGCACAGTTTACCACGAATATAACGTTTAAAATCATCTAGGAACGATAGGAAAAAAGTTTACTCTTACCGCGAACCGTCTAACCGACACGGCGCGGTACTTAGCAATTTTATCGTTCCAGCGATACCTAAGCGACTCGCCGGAAGTTAACTCGGTAAATACGCGTCCGAGAGAACTGGCGTCACGACACACGGTTTCGTATGCACAGTTTACCACGAATATAACGTTTAAAATCATCTAGGAACGATAGGAAAAAAGTTTACTCTTACCGCGAACCGTCTAACCGACACGGCGGGGTACTTAGCAATTTTATCGTTCCAGCGATACCTAAGCGACTCGCCGGAAGTTAACTCGCTTATAACTCGGTAAATACGCGTCCGAGGAGAACTGGCGTCACGACACACGGTTTCGTATGCACAGTTTACCACGAATATAACGTTTAAAATCATCTAGGAACGATAGGAAAAAAGTTTACTCTTACCGCGAACCGTCCTAACCGACACGGCGCGGTACTTAGCAATTTTATCGTTCCAGCGATACCTAAGCGACTCGCCGGAAGTTAACTCGCTTATAACTCGGTAAATACGCGTCCGAGAGAACTGGCGTCACGACACACGGTTTCGTATGCACAGTTTACCACGAATATAACGTTTAAAATCATCTAGGAACGATAGGAAAAAAGTTTACTCTTACCGCGAACCGTCTAACCGACACGGCGCGGTACTTAGCAATTTTATCGTTCCAGCGATACCTAAGCGACTCGCCGGAAGTTAACTCGCTTATAACTCGGTAAATACGCGTCCGAGAGAACTGGCGTCACGACACACGGTTTCGTATGCACAGTTTACCACGAATATAACGTTTAAAATCATCTAGGAACGATAGGAAAAAAGTTTACTCTTACCGCGAACCGTCTAACCGACACGGCGCGGGTACTTAGCAATTTTATCGTTCCAGCGATACCTAAGCGACTCGCCGGAAGTTAACTCGGTAAATACGCGTCCGAGAGAACTGGCGTCACGACACACGGTTTCGTATGCACAGTTTACCACGAATATAACGTTTAAAATCATCTAGGAACGATAGGAAAAAAGTTTACTCTTACCGCGAACCGTCTAACCGACACGGCGCTGGGTACTTAGCAATTTTATCGTTCCAGCGATACCTAAGCGACTCGCCGGAAGTTAACTCGCTTATAACTCGGTAAATACGCGTCCGAGAGAACTGGCGTCACGACACACGGTTTCGTATGCACAGTTTACCACGAATATAACGTTTAAAATCATCTAGGAACGATAGGAAAAAAGTTTACTCTTACCGCGAACCGTCTAACCGACACGGCGCGGGTACTTAGCAATTTTATCGTTCCAGCGATACCTAAGCGACTCGCCGGAAGTTAACTCGGTAAATACGCGTCCGAGAGAACTGGCGTCACGACACACGGTTTCGTATGCACAGTTTACCACGAATATAACGTTTAAAATCATCTAGGAACGATAGGAAAAAAGTTTACTCTTACCGCGAACCGTCCTAACCGACACGGCGCGGGTACTTAGCAATTTTATCGTTCCAGCGATACCTAAGCGACTCGCCGGAAGTTAACTCGCTTATAACTCGGTAAATACGCGTCCGAGAGAACTGGCGTCACGACACACGGTTTCGTATGCACAGTTTTACCACGAATATAACGTTTAAAATCATCTAGGAACGATAGGAAAAAAGTTTACTCTTACCGCGAACCGTCTAACCGACACGGCGCGGGTACTTAGCAATTTTATCGTTCCAGCGATACCTAAGCGACTCGCCGGAAGTTAACTCGGTAAATACGCGTCCGAGAGAACTGGCGTCACGACACACGGTTTCGTATGCACAGTTTACCACGAATATAACGTTTAAAATCATCTAGGAACGATAGGAAAAAAGTTTACTCTTACCGCGAACCGTCTAACCGACACGGCGCGGTACTTAGCAATTTTATCGTTCCAGCGATACCTAAGCGACTCGCCGGAAGTTAACTCGGTAAATACGCGTCCGAGAGAACTGGCGTCACGACACACGGTTTCGTATGCACAGTTTACCACGAATATAACGTTTAAAATCATCTAGGAACGATAGGAAAAAAGTTTACTCTTACCGCGAACCGTCTAACCGACACGGCGCGGTACTTAGCAATTTTATCGTTCCAGCGATACCTAAGCGACTCGCCGGAAGTTAACTCGGTAAATACGCGTCCGAGAGAACTGGCGTCACGACACACGGTTTCGTATGCACAGTTTACCACGAATATAACGTTTAAAATCATCTAGGAACGATAGGAAAAAAGTTTACTCTTACCGCGAACCGTCTAACCGACACGGCGCGGTACTTAGCAATTTTATCGTTCCAGCGATACCTAAGCGACTCGCCGGAAGTTAACTCGGTAAATACGCGTCCGAGAGAACTGGCGTCACGACACACGGTTTCGTATGCACAGTTTACCACGAATATAACGTTTAAAATCATCTAGGAACGATAGGAAAAAAGTTTACTCTTACCGCGAACCGTCTAACCGACACGGCGCGGTACTTAGCAATTTTATCGTTCCAGCGATACCTAAGCGACTCGCCGGAAGTTAACTCGGTAAATACGCGTCCGAGAGAACTGGCGTCACGACACACGGTTTCGTATGCACAGTTTACCACGAATATAACGTTTAAAATCATCTAGGAACGATAGGAAAAAAGTTTACTCTTACCGCGAACCGTCTAACCGACACGGCGCGGTACTTAGCAATTTTATCGTTCCAGCGATACCTAAGCGACTCGCCGGAAGTTAACTCGGTAAATACGCGTCCGAGAGAACTGGCGTCACGACACACGGTTTCGTATGCACAGTTTACCACGAATATAACGTTTAAAATCATCTAGGAACGATAGGAAAAAAGTTTACTCTTACCGCGAACCGTCTAACCGACACGGCGCGGGTACTTAGCAATTTTATCGTTCCAGCGATACCTAAGCGACTCGCCGGAAGTTAACTCGGTAAATACGCGTCCGAGAGAACTGGCGTCACGACACACGGTTTCGTATGCACAGTTTACCACGAATATAACGTTTAAAATCATCTAGGAACGATAGGAAAAAAGTTTACTCTTACCGCGAACCGTCTAACCGACACGGCGCGGTACTTAGCAATTTTATCGTTCCAGCGATACCTAAGCGACTCGCCGGAAGTTAACTCGGTAAATACGCGTCCGAGAGAACTGGCGTCACGACACACGGTTTCGTATGCACAGTTTACCACGAATATAACGTTTAAAATCATCTAGGAACGATAGGAAAAAAGTTTACTCTTACCGCGAACCGTCTAACCGACACGGCGGGGGTACTTAGCAATTTTATCGTTCCAGCGATACCTAAGCGACTCGCCGGAAGTTAACTCGGTAAATACGCGTCCGAGAGAACTGGCGTCACGACACACGGTTTCGTATGCACAGTTTACCACGAATATAACGTTTAAAATCATCTAGGAACGATAGGAAAAAAGTTTACTCTTACCGCGAACCGTCTAACCGACACGGCGCGGTACTTAGCAATTTTATCGTTCCAGCGATACCTAAGCGACTCGCCGGAAGTTAACTCGGTAAATACGCGTCCGAGAGAACTGGCGTCACGACACACGGTTTCGTATGCACAGTTTACCACGAATATAACGTTTAAAATCATCTAGGAACGATAGGAAAAAAGTTTACTCTTACCGCGAACCGTCTAACCGACACGGCGCGGTACTTAGCAATTTTATCGTTCCAGCGATACCTAAGCGACTCGCCGGAAGTTAACTCGGTAAATACGCGTCCGAGAGAACTGGCGTCACGACACACGGTTTCGTATGCACAGTTTACCACGAATATAACGTTTAAAATCATCTAGGAACGATAGGAAAAAAGTTTACTCTTACCGCGAACCGTCTAACCGACACGGCGCGGTACTTAGCAATTTTATCGTTCCAGCGATACCTAAGCGACTCGCCGGAAGTTAACTCGGTAAATACGCGTCCGAGAGAACTGGCGTCACGACACACGGTTTCGTATGCACAGTTTACCACGAATATAACGTTTAAAATCATCTAGGAACGATAGGAAAAAAGTTTACTCTTACCGCGAACCGTCTAACCGACACGGCGCGGTACTTAGCAATTTTATCGTTCCAGCGATACCTAAGCGACTCGCCGGAAGTTAACTCGGTAAATACGCGTCCGAGAGAACTGGCGTCACGACACACGGTTTCGTATGCACAGTTTACCACGAATATAACGTTTAAAATCATCTAGGAACGATAGGAAAAAAGTTTACTCTTACCGCGAACCGTCTAACCGACACGGCGCGGTACTTAGCAATTTTATCGTTCCAGCGATACCTAAGCGACTCGCCGGAAGTTAACTCGGTAAATACGCGTCCGAGAGAACTGGCGTCACGACACACGGTTTCGTATGCACAGTTTACCACGAATATAACGTTTAAAATCATCTAGGAACGATAGGAAAAAAGTTTACTCTTACCGCGAACCGTCTAACCGACACGGCGCGGTACTTAGCAATTTTATCGTTCCAGCGATACCTAAGCGACTCGCCGGAAGTTAACTCGGTAAATACGCGTCCGAGAGAACTGGCGTCACGACACACGGTTTCGTATGCACAGTTTACCACGAATATAACGTTTAAAATCATCTAGGAACGATAGGAAAAAAGTTTACTCTTACCGCGAACCGTCTAACCGACACGGCGCGGTACTTAGCAATTTTATCGTTCCAGCGATACCTAAGCGACTCGCCGGAAGTTAACTCGGTAAATACGCGTCCGAGAGAACTGGCGTCACGACACACGGTTTCGTATGCACAGTTTACCACGAATATAACGTTTAAAATCATCTAGGAACGATAGGAAAAAAGTTTACTCTTACCGCGAACCGTCTAACCGACACGGCGCGGTACTTAGCAATTTTATCGTTCCAGCGATACCTAAGCGACTCGCCGGAAGTTAACTCGGTAAATACGCGTCCGAGAGAACTGGCGTCACGACACACGGTTTCGTATGCACAGTTTACCACGAATATAACGTTTAAAATCATCTAGGAACGATAGGAAAAAAGTTTACTCTTACCGCGAACCGTCTAACCGACACGGCGCGGTACTTAGCAATTTTATCGTTCCAGCGATACCTAAGCGACTCGCCGGAAGTTAACTCGGTAAATACGCGTCCGAGAGAACTGGCGTCACGACACACGGTTTCGTATGCACAGTTTACCACGAATATAACGTTTAAAATCATCTAGGAACGATAGGAAAAAAGTTTACTCTTACCGCGAACCGTCTAACCGACACGGCGCGGTACTTAGCAATTTTATCGTTCCAGCGATACCTAAGCGACTCGCCGGAAGTTAACTCGGTAAATACGCGTCCGAGAGAACTGGCGTCACGACACACGGTTTCGTATGCACAGTTTACCACGAATATAACGTTTAAAATCATCTAGGAACGATAGGAAAAAAGTTTACTCTTACCGCGAACCGTCTAACCGACACGGCGCGGTACTTAGCAATTTTATCGTTCCAGCGATACCTAAGCGACTCGCCGGAAGTTAACTCGGTAAATACGCGTCCGAGAGAACTGGCGTCACGACACACGGTTTCGTATGCACAGTTTACCACGAATATAACGTTTAAAATCATCTAGGAACGATAGGAAAAAAGTTTACTCTTACCGCGAACCGTCTAACCGACACGGCGCGGTACTTAGCAATTTTATCGTTCCAGCGATACCTAAGCGACTCGCCGGAAGTTAACTCGGTAAATACGCGTCCGAGAGAACTGGCGTCACGACACACGGTTTCGTATGCACAGTTTACCACGAATATAACGTTTAAAATCATCTAGGAACGATAGGAAAAAAGTTTACTCTTACCGCGAACCGTCTAACCGACACGGCGCGGTACTTAGCAATTTTATCGTTCCAGCGATACCTAAGCGACTCGCCGGAAGTTAACTCGGTAAATACGCGTCCGAGAGAACTGGCGTCACGACACACGGTTTCGTATGCACAGTTTACCACGAATATAACGTTTAAAATCATCTAGGAACGATAGGAAAAAAGTTTACTCTTACCGCGAACCGTCTAACCGACACGGCGCGGTACTTAGAAATTTTATCGTTCCAGCGATACCTAAGCGACTCGCCGGAAGTTAACTCGCTTAACTCGGTAAATACGCGTCCGAGAGAACTGGCGTCACGACACACGGTTTCGTATGCACAGTTTACCACGAATATAACGTTTAAAATCATCTAGGAACGATAGGAAAAAAGTTTACTCTTACCGCGAACCGTCTAACCGACACGGCGCGGTACTTAGCAATTTTATCGTTCCAGCGATACCTAAGCGACTCGCCGGAAGTTAACTCGGTAAATACGCGTCCGAGAGAACTGGCGTCACGACACACGGTTTCGTATGCACAGTTTACCACGAATATAACGTTTAAAATCATCTAGGAACGATAGGAAAAAAGTTTACTCTTACCGCGAACCGTCTAACCGACACGGCGCGGTACTTAGCAATTTTATCGTTCCAGCGATACCTAAGCGACTCGCCGGAAGTTAACTCGGTAAATACGCGTCCGAGAGAACTGGCGTCACGACACACGGTTTCGTATGCACAGTTTACCACGAATATAACGTTTAAAATCATCTAGGAACGATAGGAAAAAAGTTTACTCTTACCGCGAACCGTCTAACCGACACGGCGCGGTACTTAGCAATTTTATCGTTCCAGCGATACCTAAGCGACTCGCCGGAAGTTAACTCGGTAAATACGCGTCCGAGAGAACTGGCGTCACGACACACGGTTTCGTATGCACAGTTTACCACGAATATAACGTTTAAAATCATCTAGGAACGATAGGAAAAAAGTTTACTCTTACCGCGAACCGTCTAACCGACACGGCGCGGTACTTAGCAATTTTATCGTTCCAGCGATACCTAAGCGACTCGCCGGAAGTTAACTCGGTAAATACGCGTCCGAGAGAACTGGCGTCACGACACACGGTTTCGTATGCACAGTTTACCACGAATATAACGTTTAAAATCATCTAGGAACGATAGGAAAAAAGTTTACTCTTACCGCGAACCGTCTAACCGACACGGCGCGGTACTTAGCAATTTTATCGTTCCAGCGATACCTAAGCGACTCGCCGGAAGTTAACTCGGTAAATACGCGTCCGAGAGAACTGGCGTCACGACACACGGTTTCGTATGCACAGTTTACCACGAATATAACGTTTAAAATCATCTAGGAACGATAGGAAAAAAGTTTACTCTTACCGCGAACCGTCTAACCGACACGGCGCGGTACTTAGCAATTTTATCGTTCCAGCGATACCTAAGCGACTCGCCGGAAGTTAACTCGGTAAATACGCGTCCGAGAGAACTGGCGTCACGACACACGGTTTCGTATGCACAGTTTACCACGAATATAACGTTTAAAATCATCTAGGAACGATAGGAAAAAAGTTTACTCTTACCGCGAACCGTCTAACCGACACGGCGCGGTACTTAGCAATTTTATCGTTCCAGCGATACCTAAGCGACTCGCCGGAAGTTAACTCGGTAAATACGCGTCCGAGAGAACTGGCGTCACGACACACGGTTTCGTATGCACAGTTTACCACGAATATAACGTTTAAAATCATCTAGGAACGATAGGAAAAAAGTTTACTCTTACCGCGAACCGTCTAACCGACACGGCGCGGTACTTAGCAATTTTATCGTTCCAGCGATACCTAAGCGACTCGCCGGAAGTTAACTCGGTAAATACGCGTCCGAGAGAACTGGCGTCACGACACACGGTTTCGTATGCACAGTTTACCACGAATATAACGTTTAAAATCATCTAGGAACGATAGGAAAAAAGTTTACTCTTACCGCGAACCGTCTAACCGACACGGCGCGGTACTTAGCAATTTTATCGTTCCAGCGATACCTAAGCGACTCGCCGGAAGTTAACTCGCTTATAACTCGGTAAATACGCGTCCGAGAGAACTGGCGTCACGACACACGGTTTCGTATGCACAGTTTACCACGAATATAACGTTTAAAATCATCTAGGAACGATAGGAAAAAAGTTTACTCTTACCGGTGGGACTTCGAGCAACGAAGTAGTACGCTATCGACCATTATTTTCAATTATTTCGGTAAATACGCATTGTAGCGCTTTGTAACTTTATATTCATTGTTAATATGTTTTATATTACAATGATCTAACATTTAAAATCGCCTGGAATCGATACAGAAAAAGTTTACTCTTGCCGTTGGAACTTAAAAAAATTTTTGAGTCCGAGAAAGTATATGAAAAGTTGAATGTTTTGTGTTAAATATCCTAGAAATACAAAAATTTATTGTATTTTACGAAATAAATTTTCACAGTTTTTTCGCTCTAAGTCCCAACAGCCCCGCCGGTTGGGCTGTTGCCGCGACGGTTTACCGCCATAAGCGCGCGTGCTATTGACCGCGCGGCGCCGGCGTCCCGGCCGGCCGTTCGGTATCTATAAGAGAGTCGACCGTTCGGTCGCTTCGATCGGTTCAGCGTGCGCTTGGGGCTATTCTACGATCTCGGTCGAGAAGCAGCTCTCACGGCGCCTCGAGACTTCGGTCTTGACTGTTTCGTATCGAATATTTTCTCTACACAGCATAGCCACGGGTCGGTGTCCTAGACCGAATGGCCCTTATGTGGCGAGCATCCTTCGGATGTTGGCGACTTGTATTCACTTTTGTGTATACTCGTACTAACTGAGCATCATCTCTTCATTCCGAGCGTTGCAGCATTGGATAAAAAAGAGGGTTATATTAAAGAAAACAAAAATGTCTAAAAATGACAAAATAAAATAAATAATTAAAATAGAACAAACCAAAATTGTTTGTGAAACATATATAAGAGAAAAAGAAAGAACATCATATTAAATGTGGTATTGCACATTTCGTTTATGCCTAGCGCGAGCAGACGGGCATTGGGAAACGCCGTCCAGCATATTATGGTGCTTATGCGTTACCTATGTTACTGAGCTATACACGCTTCCACGTTTGTGCAAACCTTAATATGATGAAAAACGAAAACGAATTGTCTGTGAAGCATGAACAACCATGTGTTTTAAAAGAAGTAAGGTTGTTCAGATATACTGGAGAAGCCGCGAACAGGATATTGAAAAGGAATTTGTTCTCGGTGGATATACGAAAATGAAAATGTATCTCGTTCAAAAGGTTCTAAGAATTTGAACGAGTAAGAGGAAAAAGTGTCGTTGACCTGTCTCAAGAAGAGCTGGCGACGAAGGCATATTCGAAACATGACAAAAATTGTCAAAGCTCCCTGGTTGATCCTGCCAGTAGTCATATGCTTGTCTCAAAGATTAAGCCATGCATGTCTCAGTACATGCCGCATTAAGGTGAAACCGCGAATGGCTCATTAAATCAGTTATGGTTTCTTAGATCGTACCCACATTTACTTGGATAACTGTGGTAATTCTAGAGC
>CAKAJI010000091.1:32500-35000 GCA_916610255.1 Lasioglossum lativentre
TTATATATGGACATATATTACGGTCGCAAGAACATGGGATGTAAGCGTCGATTCGAATTCACATATCGCGCGCTTCCTCGGTCTTCGCCTGTAATGTCCGAAAAAATGTCCGTTGGAAACGGTGTCCCGAAAAGGACAAATAAAATCAGGGTAGCCTGTGGAAAACGCGCGGTGGGACGTGTTGTGTCCGTTCACGAACATCGAGAGATAGAGAGACGAGAGGACCGGCTGTGAAGCTCGCTTTTAAAGCTGCGTGAGTCTGACACCCTACTCTGTGTATGTACACACGAGCTTGGGACGAATGACCGCTGCCAGAGCCGGCTGAGAGTCCCGCTCTCTATTTATCGAGTTCGCGTATAACCAAGAGCACAAAACGTGTCGCCGCACGCGTTGTTCGTTGAAGAACGGTGTAATATATTCGAGAGGACCGGCTGTGAAGCTCCTCGCTTGTTAAGGCTATGTGTTGCGATTCTGACACCCTACTCTCTGTGGGGCGATAATACTGTGCACAAGAGTTGGGACGAACGATCGCGCACGGCCAGAGTGAGAGAGCCGGCTGTGAAGTCCGCTAACATCGAATTCACATTTCCAATAAAAAGGAGGAGGGAAGTGTTCTGGATCCAGTATATCGGGTTGTCTATGATCCCCGTCGTTTTCAGAATTCCCCTCCGCGTTTTCCATTTTAAAGGTTTTTCAATGTACTGTTCGCCCGGCCGTGTCAGGTACGTGCTGTCTCCGCGCGTGCGTACTCTGCGCGGTTTCCGTTTCCACGGACGACTGTGTCGTCCTTAAAAACGACGCCTGAATCTCCTTCGCGCGCTGGTTGGAGTTTTCAGGTATCGGCGTTCTTACGAACCGCAGAACAAAGAGACAAAATATACATATATTGATTACAAATCAAAATTATACGATTACCCTGAACGGTGGATCACTTGGCTCGTGGGTCGATGAAGAACGCAGCTAATTGCGCGTCAACGTGTGAACTGCAGGACACATGAACATCGACATTTCGAACGCACATTGCGGTCCACGGATACAATTCCTGGACCACGCCTGGCTGAGGGTCGTTTACGTAACCAAATACTGCTTGCGTTGCTCTTGTAAGTCCCCGCCGTCGCTTACCTCTCCAATATTTATAAAATTGGAGGGCGCAAGAGCGTTTCTGAGTCGGGTTGCGAAGATGCTCTACGTACGAGCGAATGATGGGCGTTTCGTCGGCGTTTGACGCGGTTCTGTGAAAATTGTAAATTTTGCATTGCGTCTAACAGTTTCGCGAGAATAGTAGAGAGATTGGTATTCTCACATTCGGACTTGCGTGAGTGTTTTGCGGTGTCGCGAGTCGTACGACCGACCGCCCGTAAGACACCGCTCCGACGAGTTCGACATCTCTCACTTTCTCTGTGAAACGATTCGCATTGCGAAAGAAGCGTTTCACTCGTGAACATTCAACGCGCTCCCGACGTCGCCTGAAATGATGCGTATACGAAAGAGGTATAAAGAGTCAGTCTTTAAGAGACTATACAGATAATGGACACAAAAATAAAGAGAAGATACAGACACCCGTGTATAAAATCTGTGTGGTGTGCGATGTAAGCCCCAGGGAGATATATATATATAAAGAGAAATACGCTTGTGCGTGGATGTGTTTCTGTCTCTACATATTTAACATGCATGCGGAGGGTCGTCGTTGCCTAGCGACTTCTCGACAAACATTGTGAGAGTCCTTCGAGAAGAGAAAAAAGACGTTGGTCTCTCGTTCTACGAACGCTTGGATAATCGATGGACAGCGGAGCAACGCTAAATTGTGCGGGACGAGCACGCGTACTTGTATCGGGTTGAATAAAATTTCCCCGTCGTCGCGTGTCCTCGCTAATCAGCGTGTTGCCATTCCATCGCCACGTTCGTTGAATTGAATGACGACCGCGCGAGATCTCTCTCGTGTCTCTTTGGTTTGATCGAGATATGATGTCGTCTGTGCGCAACGTTTCTGTACCCCCGTGTGTGTCTAGAGTGTGTTAGAGAGAAAGAAATCCCACCGAGAGTTAATATTTTATATATACTCCTCTATTGGAGTGGCTTTCGAACTTCATTGTCACGCACAAGAGAGATTAGCACCGCGGAGAAGGTAAATGACCTTTGTCGGTCGCCCCATGTCATTTTTTTTTCTTCATTTGCGATCGCGAAACCGCGCGATCTGCCGGTCGTCCAGTCCCCGGAAGTTCTTTTCGACGGACGTTAAAGTTTAACCGGCGGATCGTCTAGCGAGAGTTTCCGATCGACGAGCAATATGAAGAGAAAGAAAGAGAGACACTTTGGTGTGGCGCATAAGACATATTGGTTTCATTAAGCTTCTTCGTCGAGTAGTGGTGTTTTGTTTTTTTTTTGTGCTCCTCTGTACGTGTTCTCGTGCGTACTTTTTAATGCTCTTTCGGCGAAATATACGAAAGATTTTTTTTTCACGTTAGACGACCTCAGAGTAGGCGAGATTACCCGCTGAATT
>CAKAJI010000091.1:40000-50914 GCA_916610255.1 Lasioglossum lativentre
ACCGTCTAACCGACACGGCGCGGTACTTAGCAATTTTATCGTTCCAGCGATACCTAAGCGACTCGCCGGAAGTTAACTCGGTAAATACGCGTCCGAGAGAACTGGCGTCACGACACACGGTTTCGTATGCACAGTTTACCACGAATATAACGTTTAAAATCATCTAGGAACGATAGGAAAAAAGTTTACTCTTACCGCGAACCGTCTAACCGACACGGCGCGGTACTTAGCAATTTTATCGTTCCAGCGATACCTAAGCGACTCGCCGGAAGTTAACTCGGTAAATACGCGTCCGAGAGAACTGGCGTCACGACACACGGTTTCGTATGCACAGTTTACCACGAATATAACGTTTAAAATCATCTAGGAACGATAGGAAAAAAGGTTACTCTTACCGCGAACCGTCTAACCGACACGGCGCGGTACTTAGCAATTTTATCGTTCCAGCGATACCTAAGCGACTCGCCGGAAGTTAACTCGGTAAATACGCGTCCGAGAGAACTGGCGTCACGACACACGGTTTCGTATGCACAGTTTACCACGAATATAACGTTTAAAATCATCTAGGAACGATAGGAAAAAAGTTTACTCTTACCGCGAACCGTCTAACCGACACGGCGCGGTACTTAGCAATTTTATCGTTCCAGCGATACCTAAGCGACTCGCCGGAAGTTAACTCGGTAAATACGCGTCCGAGAGAACTGGCGTCACGACACACGGTTTCGTATGCACAGTTTACCACGAATATAACGTTTAAAATCATCTAGGAACGATAGGAAAAAAGTTTACTCTTACCGCGAACCGTCTAACCGACACGGCGCGGTACTTAGCAATTTTATCGTTCCAGCGATACCTAAGCGACTCGCCGGAAGTTAACTCGGTAAATACGCGTCCGAGAGAACTGGCGTCACGACACACGGTTTCGTATGCACAGTTTACCACGAATATAACGTTTAAAATCATCTAGGAACGATAGGAAAAAAGTTTACTCTTACCGCGAACCGTCTAACCGACACGGCGCGGTACTTAGCAATTTTATCGTTCCAGCGATACCTAAGCGACTCGCCGGAAGTTAA
The DNA here is from genome assembly GCA_916610255.1 of Lasioglossum lativentre. NCBI lineage: Eukaryota > Metazoa > Arthropoda > Insecta > Hymenoptera > Halictidae > Lasioglossum > Lasioglossum lativentre. Next base: position 41,077 of record CAKAJI010000091.1, read on the forward strand.
CTCGGTAAATACGCGTCCGAGAGAACTGGCGTCACGACACACGGTTTCGTATGCACAGTTTACCACGAATATAACGTTTAAAATCATCTAGGAACGATAGGAAAAAAGTTTACTCTTACCGCGAACCGTCTAACCGACACGGCGCGGTACTTAGCAATTTTATCGTTCCAGCGATACCTAAGCGACTCGCCGGAAGTTAACTCGCTTATAACTCGGTAAATACGCGTCCGAGAGAACTGGCGTCACGACACACGGTTTCGTATGCACAGTTTACCACGAATATAACGTTTAAAATCATCTAGGAACGATAGGAAAAAAGTTTACTCTTACCGCGAACCGTCTAACCGACACGGCGCGGTACTTAGCAATTTTATCGTTCCAGCGATACCTAAGCGACTCGCCGGAAGTTAACTCGGTAAATACGCGTCCGAGAGAACTGGCGTCACGACACACGGTTTCGTATGCACAGTTTACCACGAATATAACGTTTAAAATCATCTAGGAACGATAGGAAAAAAGTTTACTCTTACCGCGAACCGTCTAACCGACACGGCGCGGTACTTAGCAATTTTATCGTTCCAGCGATACCTAAGCGACTCGCCGGAAGTTAACTCGCTTATAACTCGGTAAATACGCGTCCGAGAGAACTGGCGTCACGACACACGGTTTCGTATGCACAGTTTACCACGAATATAACGTTTAAAATCATCTAGGAACGATAGGAAAAAAGTTTACTCTTACCGCGAACCGTCTAACCGACACGGCGCGGTACTTAGCAATTTTATCGTTCCAGCGATACCTAAGCGACTCGCCGGAAGTTAACTCGGTAAATACGCGTCCGAGAGAACTGGCGTCACGACACACGGTTTCGTATGCACAGTTTACCACGAATATAACGTTTAAAATCATCTAGGAACGATAGGAAAAAAGTTTACTCTTACCGCGAACCGTCTAACCGACACGGCGCGGTACTTAGCAATTTTATCGTTCCAGCGATACCTAAGCGACTCGCCGGAAGTTAACTCGGTAAATACGCGTCCGAGAGAACTGGCGTCACGACACACGGTTTCGTATGCACAGTTTACCACGAATATAACGTTTAAAATCATCTAGGAACGATAGGAAAAAAGTTTACTCTTACCGCGAACCGTCTAACCGACACGGCGCGGTACTTAGCAATTTTATCGTTCCAGCGATACCTAAGCGACTCGCCGGAAGTTAACTCGGTAAATACGCGTCCGAGAGAACTGGCGTCACGACACACGGTTTCGTATGCACAGTTTACCACGAATATAACGTTTAAAATCATCTAGGAACGATAGGAAAAAAGTTTACTCTTACCGCGAACCGTCTAACCGACACGGCGCGGTACTTAGCAATTTTATCGTTCCAGCGATACCTAAGCGACTCGCCGGAAGTTAACTCGGTAAATACGCGTCCGAGAGAACTGGCGTCACGACACACGGTTTCGTATGCACAGTTTACCACGAATATAACGTTTAAAATCATCTAGGAACGATAGGAAAAAAGTTTACTCTTACCGCGAACCGTCTAACCGACACGGCGCGGTACTTAGCAATTTTATCGTTCCAGCGATACCTAAGCGACTCGCCGGAAGTTAACTCGGTAAATACGCGTCCGAGAGAACTGGCGTCACGACACACGGTTTCGTATGCACAGTTTACCACGAATATAACGTTTAAAATCATCTAGGAACGATAGGAAAAAAGTTTACTCTTACCGCGAACCGTCTAACCGACACGGCGCGGTACTTAGCAATTTTATCGTTCCAGCGATACCTAAGCGACTCGCCGGAAGTTAACTCGGTAAATACGCGTCCGAGAGAACTGGCGTCACGACACACGGTTTCGTATGCACAGTTTACCACAAATATAACGTTTAAAATCATCTAGGAACGATAGGAAAAAAGTTTACTCTTACCGCGAACCGTCTAACCGACACGGCGCGGTACTTAGCAATTTTATCGTTCCAGCGATACCTAAGCGACTCGCCGGAAGTTAACTCGGTAAATACGCGTCCGAGAGAACTGGCGTCACGACACACGGTTTCGTATGCACAGTTTACCACGAATATAACGTTTAAAATCATCTAGGAACGATAGGAAAAAAGTTTACTCTTACCGCGAACCGTCTAACCGACACGGCGCGGTACTTAGCAATTTTATCGTTCCAGCGATACCTAAGCGACTCGCCGGAAGTTAACTCGCTTATAACTCGGTAAATACGCGTCCGAGAGAACTGGCGTCACGACACACGGTTTCGTATGCACAGTTTACCACGAATATAACGTTTAAAATCATCTAGGAACGATAGGAAAAAAGTTTACTCTTACCGCGAACCGTCTAACCGACACGGCGCGGTACTTAGCAATTTTATCGTTCCAGCGATACCTAAGCGACTCGCCGGAAGTTAACTCGCTTATAACTCGGTAAATACGCGTCCGAGAGAACTGGCGTCACGACACACGGTTTCGTATGCACAGTTTACCACGAATATAACGTTTAAAATCATCTAGGAACGATAGGAAAAAAGTTTACTCTTACCGCGAACCGTCTAACCGACACGGCGCGGTACTTAGCAATTTTATCGTTCCAGCGATACCTAAGCGACTCGCCGGAAGTTAACTCGGTAAATACGCGTCCGAGAGAACTGGCGTCACGACACACGGTTTCGTATGCACAGTTTACCACGAATATAACGTTTAAAATCATCTAGGAACGATAGGAAAAAAGTTTACTCTTACCGCGAACCGTCTAACCGACACGGCGCGGTACTTAGCAATTTTATCGTTCCAGCGATACCTAAGCGACTCGCCGGAAGTTAACTCGGTAAATACGCGTCCGAGAGAACTGGCGTCACGAGACACGGTTTCGTATGCACAGTTTACCACGAATATAACGTTTAAAATCATCTAGGAACGATAGGAAAAAAGTTTACTCTTACCGCGAACCGTCTAACCGACACGGCGCGGTACTTAGCAATTTTATCGTTCCAGCGATACCTAAGCGACTCGCCGGAAGTTAACTCGCTTATAACTCGGTAAATACGCGTCCGAGAGAACTGGCGTCACGACACACGGTTTCGTATGCACAGTTTACCACGAATATAACGTTTAAAATCATCTAGGAACGATAGGAAAAAAGTTTACTCTTACCGCGAACCGTCTAACCGACACGGCGCGGTACTTAGCAATTTTATCGTTCCAGCGATACCTAAGCGACTCGCCGGAAGTTAACTCGCTTATAACTCGGTAAATACGCGTCCGAGAGAACTGGCGTCACGACACACGGTTTCGTATGCACAGTTTACCACGAATATAACGTTTAAAATCATCTAGGAACGATAGGAAAAAAGTTTACTCTTACCGCGAACCGTCTAACCGACACGGCGCGGTACTTAGCAATTTTATCGTTCCAGCGATACCTAAGCGACTCGCCGGAAGTTAACTCGGTAAATACGCGTCCGAGAGAACTGGCGTCACGACACACGGTTTCGTATGCACAGTTTACCACGAATATAACGTTTAAAATCATCTAGGAACGATAGGAAAAAAGTTTACTCTTACCGCGAACCGTCTAACCGACACGGCGCGGTACTTAGCAATTTTATCGTTCCAGCGATACCTAAGCGACTCGCCGGAAGTTAACTCGGTAAATACGCGTCCGAGAGAACTGGCGTCACGACACACGGTTTCGTATGCACAGTTTACCACGAATATAACGTTTAAAATCATCTAGGAACGATAGGAAAAAAGTTTACTCTTACCGCGAACCGTCTAACCGACACGGCGCGGTACTTAGCAATTTTATCGTTCCAGCGATACCTAAGCGACTCGCCGGAAGTTAACTCGCTTATAACTCGGTAAATACGCGTCCGAGAGAACTGGCGTCACGACACACGGTTTCGTATGCACAGTTTACCACGAATATAACGTTTAAAATCATCTAGGAACGATAGGAAAAAAGTTTACTCTTACCGCGAACCGTCTAACCGACACGGCGCGGTACTTAGCAATTTTATCGTTCCAGCGATACCTAAGCGACTCGCCGGAAGTTAACTCGGTAAATACGCGTCCGAGAGAACTGGCGTCACGACACACGGTTTCGTATGCACAGTTTACCACGAATATAACGTTTAAAATCATCTAGGAACGATAGGAAAAAAGTTTACTCTTACCGCGAACCGTCTAACCGACACGGCGCGGTACTTAGCAATTTTATCGTTCCAGCGATACCTAAGCGACTCGCCGGAAGTTAACTCGCTTATAACTCGGTAAATACGCGTCCGAGAGAACTGGCGTCACGACACACGGTTTCGTATGCACAGTTTACCACGAATATAACGTTTAAAATCATCTAGGAACGATAGGAAAAAAGTTTACTCTTACCGCGAACCGTCTAACCGACACGGCGCGGTACTTAGCAATTTTATCGTTCCAGCGATACCTAAGCGACTCGCCGGAAGTTAACTCGCTTATAACTCGGTAAATACGCGTCCGAGAGAACTGGCGTCACGACACACGGTTTCGTATGCACAGTTTACCACGAATATAACGTTTAAAATCATCTAGGAACGATAGGAAAAAAGTTTACTCTTACCGCGAACCGTCTAACCGACACGGCGCGGTACTTAGCAATTTTATCGTTCCAGCGATACCTAAGCGACTCGCCGGAAGTTAACTCGCTTATAACTCGGTAAATACGCGTCCGAGAGAACTGGCGTCACGACACACGGTTTCGTATGCACAGTTTACCACGAATATAACGTTTAAAATCATCTAGGAACGATAGGAAAAAAGTTTACTCTTACCGCGAACCGTCTAACCGACACGGCGCGGTACTTAGCAATTTTATCGTTCCAGCGATACCTAAGCGACTCGCCGGAAGTTAACTCGGTAAATACGCGTCCGAGAGAACTGGCGTCACGACACACGGTTTCGTATGCACAGTTTACCACGAATATAACGTTTAAAATCATCTAGGAACGATAGGAAAAAAGTTTACTCTTACCGCGAACCGTCTAACCGACACGGCGCGGTACTTAGCAATTTTATCGTTCCAGCGATACCTAAGCGACTCGCCGGAAGTTAACTCGCTTATAACTCGGTAAATACGCGTCCGAGAGAACTGGCGTCACGACACACGGTTTCGTATGCACAGTTTACCACGAATATAACGTTTAAAATCATCTAGGAACGATAGGAAAAAAGTTTACTCTTACCGCGAACCGTCTAACCGACACGGCGCGGTACTTAGCAATTTTATCGTTCCAGCGATACCTAAGCGACTCGCCGGAAGTTAACTCGGTAAATACGCGTCCGAGAGAACTGGCGTCACGACACACGGTTTCGTATGCACAGTTTACCACGAATATAACGTTTAAAATCATCTAGGAACGATAGGAAAAAAGTTTACTCTTACCGCGAACCGTCTAACCGACACGGCGCGGTACTTAGCAATTTTATCGTTCCAGCGATACCTAAGCGACTCGCCGGAAGTTAACTCGGTAAATACGCGTCCGAGAGAACTGGCGTCACGACACACGGTTTCGTATGCACAGTTTACCACGAATATAACGTTTAAAATCATCTAGGAACGATAGGAAAAAAGTTTACTCTTACCGCGAACCGTCTAACCGACACGGCGCGGTACTTAGCAATTTTATCGTTCCAGCGATACCTAAGCGACTCGCCGGAAGTTAACTCGGTAAATACGCGTCCGAGAGAACTGGCGTCACGACACACGGTTTCGTATGCACAGTTTACCACGAATATAACGTTTAAAATCATCTAGGAACGATAGGAAAAAAGTTTACTCTTACCGCGAACCGTCTAACCGACACGGCGCGGTACTTAGCAATTTTATCGTTCCAGCGATACCTAAGCGACTCGCCGGAAGTTAACTCGCTTATAACTCGGTAAATACGCGTCCGAGAGAACTGGCGTCACGACACACGGTTTCGTATGCACAGTTTACCACGAATATAACGTTTAAAATCATCTAGGAACGATAGGAAAAAAGTTTACTCTTACCGCGAACCGTCTAACCGACACGGCGCGGTACTTAGCAATTTTATCGTTCCAGCGATACCTAAGCGACTCGCCGGAAGTTAACTCGGTAAATACGCGTCCGAGAGAACTGGCGTCACGACACACGGTTTCGTATGCACAGTTTACCACGAATATAACGTTTAAAATCATCTAGGAACGATAGGAAAAAAGTTTACTCTTACCGCGAACCGTCTAACCGACACGGCGCGGTACTTAGCAATTTTATCGTTCCAGCGATACCTAAGCGACTCGCCGGAAGTTAACTCGGTAAATACGCGTCCGAGAGAACTGGCGTCACGACACACGGTTTCGTATGCACAGTTTACCACGAATATAACGTTTAAAATCATCTAGGAACGATAGGAAAAAAGTTTACTCTTACCGCGAACCGTCTAACCGACACGGCGCGGTACTTAGCAATTTTATCGTTCCAGCGATACCTAAGCGACTCGCCGGAAGTTAACTCGGTAAATACGCGTCCGAGAGAACTGGCGTCACGAGACACGGTTTCGTATGCACAGTTTACCACGAATATAACGTTTAAAATCATCTAGGAACGATAGGAAAAAAGTTTACTCTTACCGCGAACCGTCTAACCGACACGGCGCGGTACTTAGCAATTTTATCGTTCCAGCGATACCTAAGCGACTCGCCGGAAGTTAACTCGCTTATAACTCGGTAAATACGCGTCCGAGAGAACTGGCGTCACGACACACGGTTTCGTATGCACAGTTTACCACGAATATAACGTTTAAAATCATCTAGGAACGATAGGAAAAAAGTTTACTCTTACCGCGAACCGTCTAACCGACACGGCGCGGTACTTAGCAATTTTATCGTTCCAGCGATACCTAAGCGACTCGCCGGAAGTTAACTCGGTAAATACGCGTCCGAGAGAACTGGCGTCACGACACACGGTTTCGTATGCACAGTTTACCACGAATATAACGTTTAAAATCATCTAGGAACGATAGGAAAAAAGTTTACTCTTACCGCGAACCGTCTAACCGACACGGCGCGGTACTTAGCAATTTTATCGTTCCAGCGATACCTAAGCGACTCGCCGGAAGTTAACTCGGTAAATACGCGTCCGAGAGAACTGGCGTCACGACACACGGTTTCGTATGCACAGTTTACCACGAATATAACGTTTAAAATCATCTAGGAACGATAGGAAAAAAGTTTACTCTTACCGCGAACCGTCTAACCGACACGGCGCGGTACTTAGCAATTTTATCGTTCCAGCGATACCTAAGCGACTCGCCGGAAGTTAACTCGCTTATAACTCGGTAAATACGCGTCCGAGAGAACTGGCGTCACGACACACGGTTTCGTATGCACAGTTTACCACGAATATAACGTTTAAAATCATCTAGGAACGATAGGAAAAAAGTTTACTCTTACCGCGAACCGTCTAACCGACACGGCGCGGTACTTAGCAATTTTATCGTTCCAGCGATACCTAAGCGACTCGCCGGAAGTTAACTCGCTTATAACTCGGTAAATACGCGTCCGAGAGAACTGGCGTCACGACACACGGTTTCGTATGCACAGTTTACCACGAATATAACGTTTAAAATCATCTAGGAACGATAGGAAAAAAGTTTACTCTTACCGCGAACCGTCTAACCGACACGGCGCGGTACTTAGCAATTTTATCGTTCCAGCGATACCTAAGCGACTCGCCGGAAGTTAACTCGCTTATAACTCGGTAAATACGCGTCCGAGAGAACTGGCGTCACGACACACGGTTTCGTATGCACAGTTTACCACGAATATAACGTTTAAAATCATCTAGGAACGATAGGAAAAAAGTTTACTCTTACCGCGAACCGTCTAACCGACACGGCGCGGTACTTAGCAATTTTATCGTTCCAGCGATACCTAAGCGACTCGCCGGAAGTTAACTCGGTAAATACGCGTCCGAGAGAACTGGCGTCACGACACACGGTTTCGTATGCACAGTTTACCACGAATATAACGTTTAAAATCATCTAGGAACGATAGGAAAAAAGTTTACTCTTACCGCGAACCGTCTAACCGACACGGCGCGGTACTTAGCAATTTTATCGTTCCAGCGATACCTAAGCGACTCGCCGGAAGTTAACTCGCTTATAACTCGGTAAATACGCGTCCGAGAGAACTGGCGTCACGACACACGGTTTCGTATGCACAGTTTACCACGAATATAACGTTTAAAATCATCTAGGAACGATAGGAAAAAAGTTTACTCTTACCGCGAACCGTCTAACCGACACGGCGCGGTACTTAGCAATTTTATCGTTCCAGCGATACCTAAGCGACTCGCCGGAAGTTAACTCGGTAAATACGCGTCCGAGAGAACTGGCGTCACGACACACGGTTTCGTATGCACAGTTTACCACGAATATAACGTTTAAAATCATCTAGGAACGATAGGAAAAAAGTTTACTCTTACCGCGAACCGTCTAACCGACACGGCGCGGTACTTAGCAATTTTATCGTTCCAGCGATACCTAAGCGACTCGCCGGAAGTTAACTCGGTAAATACGCGTCCGAGAGAACTGGCGTCACGACACACGGTTTCGTATGCACAGTTTACCACGAATATAACGTTTAAAATCATCTAGGAACGATAGGAAAAAAGTTTACTCTTACCGCGAACCGTCTAACCGACACGGCGCGGTACTTAGCAATTTTATCGTTCCAGCGATACCTAAGCGACTCGCCGGAAGTTAACTCGGTAAATACGCGTCCGAGAGAACTGGCGTCACGACACACGGTTTCGTATGCACAGTTTACCACGAATATAACGTTTAAAATCATCTAGGAACGATAGGAAAAAAGTTTACTCTTACCGCGAACCGTCTAACCGACACGGCGCGGTACTTAGCAATTTTATCGTTCCAGCGATACCTAAGCGACTCGCCGGAAGTTAACTCGGTAAATACGCGTCCGAGAGAACTGGCGTCACGACACACGGTTTCGTATGCACAGTTTACCACGAATATAACGTTTAAAATCATCTAGGAACGATAGGAAAAAAGTTTACTCTTACCGCGAACCGTCTAACCGACACGGCGCGGTACTTAGCAATTTTATCGTTCCAGCGATACCTAAGCGACTCGCCGGAAGTTAACTCGGTAAATACGCGTCCGAGAGAACTGGCGTCACGACACACGGTTTCGTATGCACAGTTTACCACGAATATAACGTTTAAAATCATCTAGGAACGATAGGAAAAAAGTTTACTCTTACCGCGAACCGTCTAACCGACACGGCGCGGTACTTAGCAATTTTATCGTTCCAGCGATACCTAAGCGACTCGCCGGAAGTTAACTCGGTAAATACGCGTCCGAGAGAACTGGCGTCACGACACACGGTTTCGTATGCACAGTTTACCACGAATATAACGTTTAAAATCATCTAGGAACGATAGGAAAAAAGTTTACTCTTACCGCGAACCGTCTAACCGACACGGCGCGGTACTTAGCAATTTTATCGTTCCAGCGATACCTAAGCGACTCGCCGGAAGTTAACTCGGTAAATACGCGTCCGAGAGAACTGGCGTCACGACACACGGTTTCGTATGCACAGTTTACCACGAATATAACGTTTAAAATCATCTAGGAACGATAGGAAAAAAGTTTACTCTTACCGCGAACCGTCTAACCGACACGGCGCGGTACTTAGCAATTTTATCGTTCCAGCGATACCTAAGCGACTCGCCGGAAGTTAACTCGCTTATAACTCGGTAAATACGCGTCCGAGAGAACTGGCGTCACGACAC
>CAKAJI010000092.1:0-124956 GCA_916610255.1 Lasioglossum lativentre
TATCATTGAAAATACCTTATAATATAACGCAATATGCAGTGTATCATTGAAAATACCTTATAATATAACGTAATATCCAGTCTATCACTGAAAATACCTTATAATATAACGTAATATGCAGTGTATCATTGAAAATACCTTATAATATAACGCAATATGCAGTGTATCATTGAAAATACCTTATAATATAACGTAATATGCAGTGTATCATTGAGAATACCTTATGAGATAACGTAATATGCTGTGTATCATTGAAAATACCTTTATAATATAACGTAATATGCAGTGTATCATTGAAAATACCTTATAATGTAACGTAATATGCAGTGCATCATTGAAAATACCTTATAATATAACGTAATATGCTGTGTATCATTGAAAATACCTTATAATATAACGTAATATGCAGTGTATCATTGAAAATACCTTATAATGTAACGTAATATGCAGTGCATCATTGAAAATACCTTATAATATAACGTACTATTTAGTGTATCATTGAAAATACCTTATAATATAACCTAATATGCAGTGTACCATTGAAAATACCTTATAATATAACGTGATATTTGCAGTCTTTCATTGAACATACCTTACTATATCAGGTAATATGCAGTCTATCAATGAAAATACCTTATAATGTAACGTAATATGCAGTGCATCATTGAAAATACCATATAGTATAACGTAATATGCAGTGTATCATTGAAAATACCTTACAATATAACGTAATATGCAGTCTATCATTGAAAATACCTTATTATATAAGGTAATATGCAGTCTATCAATGAAAATACCTTATAATATAACGTAATATGCAGTGTATCATTGAAAATACCTTTTAATATAATGTAATATGCAGTCTACCATTTGAAATACCTTATAATATAACGTACTATATAGTGTTTCATTGAAAATACCTGATAATATAACGTAATATGCAGTGTATCATTGAAAAAACCTTATAATATAACCTAATATGCAGTGTAATCATTGAAAATACCTTATAATATAACGTAATATGCAGTGTATCATTGAAAATACCTTATAATATAACGTAATATGCAGTGTATCATTGAAAATACCTTATAATATAACGCAATATGCAGTGTATCATTGAAAATACCTTATAATATAACATAATATCCAGTCTATCACTGAAAATACCTTATAATATAACGTAATATGCAGTGTATCATTGAAAATACCTTATAATATAACGTGATATTTGCAGTCTATCATTGGAAATACCATATAATATAACGTAATATGCAGTCTATCATTGAAAATACCTTATTATATAAGGTAATATGCAGTCTATCAATGAAAATACCTTATAATGTAACGTAATATGCAGTGCATCATTGAAAATACCTTATAATATAACGTAATATGCTGTGTATCATTGAAAATACCTTATAATATAACGTAATATGCAGTGTATCATTGAAAATACCTTATAATGTAACGTAATATGCAGTGCATCATTGAAAATACCTTATAATATAACGTAATATGCAGTGTATCATTGAAAATACCTTATAATATAACGTAATATCCAGTCTATCACTGAAAATACCTTATAATATAACGTAATATGCAGTATATCATTGAAAATACCTTATAATATAACGCAATATGCAGTGTATCATTGAAAATACCTTATAATATAACGTAATATCCAGTCTATCACTGAAAATACCTTATAATATAACGTAATATGCAGTGTATCATTGAAAATACCTTATAATATAACGTAATATTCAGTGTATCATTGAAAATACCTTATAATATAACGTAATATCCAGTCTATCACTGAAAATACCTTATAATATAACGTAATATGCTGTGTATCATTGAAAATACCTTATAATATAACGTAATATGCAGTGTATCATTGAAAATACCTTATAATGTAACGTAATATGCAGTGCATCATTGAAAATACCTTATAATATAACGTACTATTTAGTGTATCATTGAAAATACCTTGTAATATAACCTAATATGCAGTGTACCATTGAAAATACCTTATAATATAATGCAATATGCAGTGTATCATTGAAAATACCTTATAATATAACGTAATATGCAGTCTATCACTGAAAATACCTTATAATATAACGTAATATGCAATGTATCATTGAAAATACTTTAGAATATATCGTAAATGTAGTGTATCATTGAAAATACCTTATAATATAACGTAATATGCAGTGTATCATTGAAAATACCTGATAATATAACGTAATATGCAGTGTATCATTGAAAATACCTTATAATATAACCTAATATGCAGTGTATCATTGAAAATACCTTATAATATAACGTAATATGCAGTGTATCATTGAAAATACCTTATGATATAACGTAATATTCAGTGTATCATTGAAAATACCTTATAATATAACGCAATATGCAGTGTATCATTGAAAATACCTTATAATATAACGTAATATCCAGTCTATCACTGAAAATACCTTATAATATAACGTAATATGCAGTATATCATTGAAAATACCTTATAATATAACGCAATATGCAGTGTATCATTGAAAATACCTTATAATATAACGTAATATGCAGTGTATCATTGAGAATACCTTATGAGATAACGTAATATGCTGTGTATCATTGAAAATACCTTATAATATAACGTAATATGCAGTGTATCATTGAAAATACCTTATAATGTAACGTAATATGCAGTGCATCATTGAAAATACCTTATAATATAACGTAATATGCTGTGTATCATTGAAAATACCTTATAATATAACGTAATATGCAGTGTATCATTGAAAATACCTTATAATATTACGTAATATGCTGTGTATCATTGAAAATACCTTATAATATAACCTAATATGCAGTGTACCATTGAAAATACCTTATAATATAACGCAATATGCAGTGTATCATTGAAAATACCTTATAATATAACGTAATATGCAGTCTATCACTGAAAATACCTTACAATATAACGTAATATGCAGTGTATCATTGAAAATACTTTAGAATATATCGTAAATGTAGTGTATCATTGAAAATACCTTATAATATAACGTAATATGCAGTGTATCATTGAAAATACCTTATAATATAACGTAATATGCTGTGTATCATTGAAAATACCTTATAATATAACGTAATATGCAGTGTATCATTGAAAATACCTTATAATATAACGTACTATTTAGTGTATCGTTGAAAATACCTTATAATATAACGTAATATGCAGTGTATCATTGAAAATACCTTATAATATAACCTAATATGCAGTGTATCATTGAAAATACCTTATAATATAACCTAATATGCAGTGTATCATAGAAAATACCTTATAATATAACGTAATATGCAGTATATCATTGAAAATACCTTATAATATAACGCAATATGCAGTGTATCATTGAAAATACCTTATAATGTAACGTAATATCCAGTCTATCACTGAAAATACCTTATAATATAACGTAATATGCAGTGTATCATTGAAAATACCTTATAATATAACGTAATATGCTGTGTATCATTGAAAATACCATCTAATATAACGTAATATTCAGTGTATCATTGAAAATACCTTATAATATAACGTAATATCCAGTCTATCACTGAAAATACCTTATAATATAACGTAATATGCAGTGTATCATTGAAAATACCTTATAATATAACGTAATATGCAGTGTATCATTGAAAATACCTTATAATATAACGTAATATGCAGTGTATCATTGAAAATGCCTTATAATATAATGCAATATGCAGTGTATCATTGAGAATACCTTATAGTATAACGTAATATGCAGTCTATCACAGAAAATACCTTATAATATAACGTAATATGCAGTGTATCATTGAAAATACTGTAGAATATATCGTAAATGTAGTGTATCATTGAAAATACCTTGTAATATAACGTAATATGCAGTGTATCATTGAAAATACCTTATAATATAACGTAATATCCAGTCTATCACTGAAAATACCTTATAATATAACGTAATATGCAGTATATCATTGAAAATACCTTATAATATAACGCAATATGCAGTGTATCATTGAAAATACCTTATAATGTAACGTAATATCCAGTCTATCACTGAAAATACCTTATAATATAACGTAATATGCAGTGTATCATTGAAAATACCTTATAATATAACGTAATATGCAGTGTATCATTGAAAATACCTTATAATATAACGCAATATGCAGTGTATCATTGAAAATACCTTATAATATAACGTAATATGCAGTGTATCATTGAGAATACCTTATGAGATAACGTAATATGCTGTGTATCATTGAAAATACCTTATAATATAACGTAATATGCAGTGTATCATTGAAAATACCTTATAATGTAACGTAATATGCAGTGCATCATTGAAAATACCTTATAATATAACGTAATATGCTGTGTATCATTGAAAATACCTTATAATATAACGTAATATGCAGTGTATCATTGAAAATACCTTATAATGTAACGTAATATGCAGTGCATCATTGAAAATACCTTATAATATAACGTACTATTTAGTGTATCATTGAAAATACCTTATAATATAACCTAATATGCAGTGTACCATTGAAAATACCTTATAATATAACGTGATATTTGCAGTCTTTCATTGAACATACCTTACTATATCAGGTAATATGCAGTCTATCAATGAAAATACCTTATAATGTAACGTAATATGCAGTGCATCATTGAAAATACCATATAGTATAACGTAATATGCAGTGTATCATTGAAAATACCTTACAATATAACGTGATATTTGCAGTCTATCATTGAAAATACCTTATAATATAACGTAATATGCAGTGTATCATTGAAAATACCTTATAATATAACGTAATATGCAGTCTATCACTGAAAATACCTTATAATATAACGTAATATGCAATGTATCATTGAAAATACTTTAGAATATATCGTAAATGTAGTGTATCATTGAAAATACCTTACAATATAACGTAATATGCAGTGTATCATTGAAAATACTTTAGAATATATCGTAAATGTAGTGTATCATTGAAAATACCTTATAATATAACGTAATATGCAGTGTATCATTGAAAATACCTTATAATATAACGTAATATGCTGTGTATCATTGAAAATACCTTATAATATAACGTAATATGCAGTGTATCATTGAAAATACCTTATAATATAACGTACTATTTAGTGTATCGTTGAAAATACCTTATAATATAACGTAATATGCAGTGTATCATTGAAAATACCTTATAATATAACCTAATATGCAGTGTATCATTGAAAATACCTTATAATATAACCTAATATGCAGTGTATCATAGAAAATACCTTATAATATAACGTAATATGCAGTATATCATTGAAAATACCTTATAATATAACGCAATATGCAGTGTATCATTGAAAATACCTTATAATGTAACGTAATATCCAGTCTATCACTGAAAATACCTTATAATATAACGTAATATGCAGTGTATCATTGAAAATACCTTATAATATAACGTAATATGCTGTGTATCATTGAAAATACCATCTAATATAACGTAATATTCAGTGTATCATTGAAAATACCTTATAATATAACGTAATATCCAGTCTATCACTGAAAATACCTTATAATATAACGTAATATGCAGTGTATCATTGAAAATACCTTATAATATAACGTAATATGCAGTGTATCATTGAAAATACCTTATAATATAACGTAATATGCAGTGTATCATTGAAAATGCCTTATAATATAATGCAATATGCAGTGTATCATTGAGAATACCTTATAGTATAACGTAATATGCAGTCTATCACAGAAAATACCTTATAATATAACGTAATATGCAGTGTATCATTGAAAATACTGTAGAATATATCGTAAATGTAGTGTATCATTGAAAATACCTTATAATATAACGTAATATGCAGTGTATCATTGAAAATACCTTATAATATAACGTAATATCCAGTCTATCACTGAAAATACCTTATAATATAACGTAATATGCAGTATATCATTGAAAATACCTTATAATATAACGCAATATGCAGTGTATCATTGAAAATACCTTATAATGTAACGTAATATCCAGTCTATCACTGAAAATACCTTATAATATAACGTAATATGCAGTGTATCATTGAAAATACCTTATAATATAACGTAATATGCAGTGTATCATTGAAAATACCTTATAATATAACGCAATATGCAGTGTATCATTGAAAATACCTTATAATATAACGTAATATGCAGTGTATCATTGAGAATACCTTATGAGATAACGTAATATGCTGTGTATCATTGAAAATACCTTATAATATAACGTAATATGCAGTGTATCATTGAAAATACCTTATAATGTAACGTAATATGCAGTGCATCATTGAAAATACCTTATAATATAACGTAATATGCTGTGTATCATTGAAAATACCTTATAATATAACGTAATATGCAGTGTATCATTGAAAATACCTTATAATGTAACGTAATATGCAGTGCATCATTGAAAATACCTTATAATATAACGTACTATTTAGTGTATCATTGAAAATACCTTATAATATAACCTAATATGCAGTGTACCATTGAAAATACCTTATAATATAACGTGATATTTGCAGTCTTTCATTGAACATACCTTACTATATCAGGTAATATGCAGTCTATCAATGAAAATACCTTATAATGTAACGTAATATGCAGTGCATCATTGAAAATACCATATAGTATAACGTAATATGCAGTGTATCATTGAAAATACCTTACAATATAACGTGATATTTGCAGTCTATCATTGAAAATACCTTATAATATAACGTAATATGCAGTGTATCATTGAAAATACCTTATAATATAACGTAATATGCAGTCTATCACTGAAAATACCTTATAATATAACGTAATATGCAATGTATCATTGAAAATACTTTAGAATATATCGTAAATGTAGTGTATCATTGAAAATACCTTATAATATAACGTAATATGCAGTGTATCATTGAAAATACCTGATAATATAACGTAATATGCAGTGTATCATTGAAAATACCTTATAATATAACCTAATATGCAGTGTATCATTGAAAATACCTTATAATATAACGTAATATGCAGTGTATCATTGAAAATACCTTATGATATAACGTAATATTCAGTGTATCATTGAAAATACCTTATAATATAACGCAATATGCAGTGTATCATTGAAAATACCTTATAATATAACGTAATATCCAGTCTATCACTGAAAATACCTTATAATATAACGTAATATGCAGTATATCATTGAAAATACCTTATAATATAACGCAATATGCAGTGTATCATTGAAAATACCTTATAATATAACGTAATATGCAGTGTATCATTGAGAATACCTTATGAGATAACGTAATATGCTGTGTATCATTGAAAATACCTTATAATATAACGTAATATGCAGTGTATCATTGAAAATACCTTATAATGTAACGTAATATGCAGTGCATCATTGAAAATACCTTATAATATAACGTAATATGCTGTGTATCATTGAAAATACCTTATAATATAACGTAATATGCAGTGTATCATTGAAAATACCTTATAATGTAACGTAATATGCAGTGCATCATTGAAAATACCTTATAATATAACGTACTATTTAGTGTATCATTGAAAATACCTTATAATATAACCTAATATGCAGTGTACCATTGAAAATACCTTATAATATAACGTGATATTTGCAGTCTTTCATTGAACATACCTTACTATATCAGGTAATATGCAGTCTATCAATGAAAATACCTTATAATGTAACGTAATATGCAGTGCATCATTGAAAATACCATATAGTATAACGTAATATGCAGTGTATCATTGAAAATACCTTACAATATAACGTGATATTTGCAGTCTATCATTGAAAATACCTTATTATATAAGGTAATATGCAGTCTATCAATGAAAATACCTTATAATATAACGTAATATGCAGTGTATCATTGAAAATACCTTTTAATATAATGTAATATGCAGTCTACCATTTGAAATACCTTATAATATAACGTACTATATAGTGTTTCATTGAAAATACCTGATAATATAACGTAATATGCAGTGTATCATTGAAAAAACCTTATAATATAACCTAATATGCAGTGTATCATTGAAAATACCTTATAATATAACGTAATATGCAGTGTATCATTGAAAATACCTTATAATATAACGTAATATGCAGTGTATCATTGAAAATACCTTATAATATAACGCAATATGCAGTGTATCATTGAAAATACCTTATAATATAACATAATATCCAGTCTATCACTGAAAATACCTTATAATATAACGTAATATGCAGTGTATCATTGAAAATACCTTATAATATAACGTGATATTTGCAGTCTATCATTGGAAATACCATATAATATAACGTAATATGCAGTCTATCATTGAAAATACCTTATTATATAAGGTAATATGCAGTCTATCAATGAAAATACCTTATAATATAACGTAATATGCAGTGTATCATTGAAAATACCTTTTAATATAATGTAATATGCAGTCTACCATTTGAAATACCTTATAATATAACCTAATATGCAGTGTATCATTGAAAATACCTTATAATATAACGTAATATGCAGTGTATCATTGAAAATACCTTATAATATAACGTAATATGCAGTGTATCATTGAAAATACCTTATAATATTACGTAATATGCTGTGTATCATTGACAATACCTTATAATATAACCTAATATGCAGTGTACCATTGAAAATACCTTATAATATAACGCAATATGCAGTGTATCATTGAAAATACCTTATAATATAACGTAATATGCAGTCTATCACTGAAAATACCTTATAATATAACGTAATATGCAGTGTATCATTGAAAATACTTTAGAATATATCGTAAATGTAGTGTATCATTGAAAATACCTTATAATATAACGTAATATGCAGTGTATCATTGAAAATACCTTATAATATAACGTAATATGCTGTGTATCATTGAAAATACCTTATAATATAACGTAATATGCAGTGTATCATTGAAAATACCTTATAATATAACGTACTATTTAGTGTATCGTTGAAAATACCTTATAATATAACGTAATATGCAGTGTATCATTGAAAATACCTTATAATATAACCTAATATGCAGTGTATCATTGAAAATACCTTATAATATAACCTAATATGCAGTGTATCATAGAAAATACCTTATAATATAACGTAATATGCAGTATATCATTGAAAATACCTTATAATATAACGCAATATGCAGTGTATCATTGAAAATACCTTATAATGTAACGTAATATCCAGTCTATCACTGAAAATACCTTATAATATAACGTAATATGCAGTGTATCATTGAAAATACCTTATAATATAACGTAATATGCTGTGTATCATTGAAAATACCATCTAATATAACGTAATATTCAGTGTATCATTGAAAATACCTTATAATATAACGTAATATCCAGTCTATCACTGAAAATACCTTATAATATAACGTAATATGCAGTGTATCATTGAAAATACTTTAGAATATATCGTAAATGTAGTGTATCATTGAAAATACCTTATAATATAACGTAATATGCAGTGTATCATTGAAAATACCTTATAATATAACGTAATATGCTGTGTATCATTGAAAATACCTTATAATATAACGTAATATGCAGTGTATCATTGAAAATACCTTATAATATAACGTACTATTTAGTGTATCGTTGAAAATACCTTATAATATAACGTAATATGCAGTGTATCATTGAAAATACCTTATAATATAACCTAATATGCAGTGTATCATTGAAAATACCTTATAATATAACCTAATATGCAGTGTATCATAGAAAATACCTTATAATATAACGTAATATGCAGTATATCATTGAAAATACCTTATAATATAACGCAATATGCAGTGTATCATTGAAAATACCTTATAATGTAACGTAATATCCAGTCTATCACTGAAAATACCTTATAATATAACGTAATATGCAGTGTATCATTGAAAATACCTTATAATATAACGTAATATGCTGTGTATCATTGAAAATACCATCTAATATAACGTAATATTCAGTGTATCATTGAAAATACCTTATAATATAACGTAATATCCAGTCTATCACTGAAAATACCTTATAATATAACGTAATATGCAGTGTATCATTGAAAATACCTTATAATATAACGTAATATGCTGTGTATCATTGAAAATACCTTATAATATAACGTAATATGCAGTGTATCATTGAAAATGCCTTATAATATAATGCAATATGCAGTGTATCATTGAGAATACCTTATAGTATAACGTAATATGCAGTCTATCACAGAAAATACCTTATAATATAACGTAATATGCAGTGTATCATTGAAAATACTGTAGAATATATCGTAAATGTAGTGTATCATTGAAAATACCTTGTAATATAACGTAATATGCAGTGTATCATTGAAAATACCTTATAATATAACGTAATATCCAGTCTATCACTGAAAATACCTTATAATATAACGTAATATGCAGTATATCATTGAAAATACCTTATAATATAACGCAATATGCAGTGTATCATTGAAAATACCTTATAATATAACGTAATATCCAGTCTATCACTGAAAATACCTTATAATATAACGTAATATGCAGTGTATCATTGAAAATACCTTATAATATAACGCAATATGCAGTGTATCATTGAAAATACCTTATAATATAACGTAATATGCAGTGTATCATTGAGAATACCTTATGAGATAACGTAATATGCTGTGTATCATTGAAAATACCTTATAATATAACGTAATATGCAGTGTATCATTGAAAATACCTTATAATGTAACGTAATATGCAGTGCATCATTGAAAATACCTTATAATATAACGTAATATGCTGTGTATCATTGAAAATACCTTATAATATAACGTAATATGCAGTGTATCATTGAAAATACCTTATAATGTAACGTAATATGCAGTGCATCATTGAAAATACCTTATAATATAACGTACTATTTAGTGTATCATTGAAAATACCTTATAATATAACCTAATATGCAGTGTACCATTGAAAATACCTTATAATATAACGTGATATTTGCAGTCTTTCATTGAACATACCTTATTATATCAGGTAATATGCAGTCTATCAATGAAAATACCTTATAATGTAACGTAATATGCAGTGCATCATTGAAAATACCATATAGTATAACGTAATATGCAGTGTATCATTGAAAATACCTTACAATATAACGTGATATTTGCAGTCTATCATTGAAAATACCTTATTATATAAGGTAATATGCAGTCTATCAATGAAAATACCTTATAATATAACGTAATATGCAGTGTATCATTGAAAATACCTTTTAATATAATGTAATATGCAGTCTACCATTTGAAATACCTTATAATATAACGTACTATATAGTGTTTCATTGAAAATACCTGATAATATAACGTAATATGCAGTGTATCATTGAAAAAACCTTATAATATAACCTAATATGCAGTGTATCATTGAAAATACCTTATAATATAACGTAATATGCAGTGTATCATTGAAAATACCTTATAATATAACGTAATATGCAGTGTATCATTGAAAATACCTTATAATATAACGCAATATGCAGTGTATCATTGAAAATACCTTATAATATAACATAATATCCAGTCTATCACTGAAAATACCTTATAATATAACGTAATATGCAGTGTATCATTGAAAATACCTTATAATATAACGTGATATTTGCAGTCTATCATTGGAAATACCATATAATATAACGTAATATGCAGTCTATCATTGAAAATACCTTATTATATAAGGTAATATGCAGTCTATCAATGAAAATACCTTATAATATAACGTAATATGCAGTGTATCATTGAAAATACCTTTTAATATAATGTAATATGCAGTCTACCATTTGAAATACCTTATAATATAACGTACTATTTAGTGTATCATTGAAAATACCTGATAATATAACGTAATATGCAGTGTATCATTGCAAATACCTTATAATATAACCTAATATGCAGTGTATCATTGAAAATACCTTACAATATAACGGAATATGCAGTGTATCATTGAAAATACCTTATAATATAACGTAATATGCAGTGTATCATTGAAAATACCTTATAATATAACGTAATATGCAGTGTATCATTGAAAATACCTTATAATGTAATGTAATATGATGTACATCATTGAAAATACTTTTTAAAATAACGTAATATGCAGTGTATCATTGAAAATACATTATAAAACTAGCTGGATATTGTTGCTCGCTCGCTCCGCGAGCTCGCGAGTGGGGGTGTTGTAACTCGCTTTGCGAGTTCGCGAGAGGGTTAGTGGTACGGATGTTATTTGGTATCTGACTCTCCACGAGCCACACAAAGAACTTCCCGATTCGTTAGTTGCAGTATATTATTATCATTATTAATTTATTTAGTGTAAGTGTGATTACATGTTTTGTTTGTGATTACATTGAGATGATTACATGTTTTCAGGGAAATTCAATAGTTTTCTACTTATCAAAATGTTTGCTATATGGCGTCGCATTAAACCAACATCGTATGCTCGTTGCTCGCTTGGTTCCCTGTTATAGCATAGTAATGTTGCAAAATAAATTGCAAATGCTCCACAATCAAACGCATTGTTTTGATATTGTACTCTGTGAAATATATACTTCTTCTTATATTTATTAAGGGCATTCAAATAATCTATTACATCATGGTTCAAATGATTAGCATTAAAACTATCATAAATGTGTACATTTCCGTTACCATCAGATCTTGTGCAAATCCAATGTCCTACCACCTTTTTTCCAATTTCACCAGTGTATATATCTGAATATTCGTCTCATGTTCTGGGATCTCTTGTAAATTACTCAAAAAAGCTCGAACGTAACCATTATCTTGAGCAAAGTTGTATATTCCACGCTCGTTTAGATTTCTGTTCATAATTTCGTGAAATAAATTAATATGTTTATCTTGTAAATAACAATCAGGTTTTATGACTTCTTTACATTCGGCTGTTTCTAAAGCATAGTTATAACCATCATTGAGGAAACAGTCTGCAGGCACTGCATATTCATGATTATGTTGCTCGATATGCTGGTCCGAGATCATTAAACATTCACCAAAAATTGTATAAAGTTCAGGATTCATTTTTTGATTTGTGATTGTTACATCTTGTGACGGTCACAGCCTTCGGGCGCGAAGCTATCCCCATCAACGGGAATCACGGCCCGCAAGTACCGAGCGCGGCCACTAGATGACCGCGACATTAAACGCCGAGAAAGAGCGACTCGCGCCGCGGCGCGCGGCCGCCAGGTGGCCACAGCGACAAACCGGTTTCCCGCGGCTAAACCTGGTCGCGCCGGGATAATTACCCGGAATAATCACCGGTAAAGAGAGACACGCCGAACCCGTAAAGGAGAGTAACCCTCGTGGTGAAATACCGAACCGGAAAGCCAGACTCATTTTTTGGAACGTTTTTTTGGATAGCACTGAGTAAGGGGTCCGTCGAAACTCCTCCAACCGATCCGCCGACAGTACCTCCGATCCGCCGACCACACCCGTACTTCCTGACCAGGCCCGAGTGGTGAAAGACCCACGGGAATCCCTACCTCCTCAGTGGCGAAACGCCGAGCAGGACCCATCCAGGCCCGAGTGGTGAAAAACCCACGGGAATCCCTATTTCCTCAGTGGCGAAACACCGAGCAGGACCAATCCCGGCCCGAGTGGTGAAAGACCCACGGGAATCCCTATCTCCTCAGTGGCGAAACGCCGAGCAGGACCGATCCAGGCCCGAGTGGTGAAAAACCCACGGGAATCCCCACTTTTACCACAGCGGAACACCGAAATCCGATCCGACCAGCCGGCACTCCGAGCGATCGCTATCGCCGAACCGCCGCTACGCCGACCGCCAGTATCGGACCGTCCAGCTAAGGGTCCCCTCTCGTTCTTCGAGGTACCGCGACTCTGGACAGCCGACTGACGCGGCAATACCTTCCACCGCCCCGAGTAACCGTCACAATCTGTTTTCTCTTCATTCTCTCCTTTTTTATATTTGACAACCTTCTTATCGAGGATTGCATAAATTGGCTTATGATAGCTGAAATATGTTTCATAAACACCGCAATCTATATCATCAACATTTGAGAAAATGACATCTATTTGCGTATTCAAATTGGTCGTTATACTTTTGGATGGTAATTTAGTTTTTAAATTGTACTTGTTCAAAAGGTTAATCAAATAATTATCACCATTATCCTTGCAATTTAATATATTGTAATTGAAATCACCTATCAAAATCTTTTCACTTTCAATTGTAATTTTATTCATTATTCGCTGTACAACGCTACCAAACATAGAATTAGTAGCTTTTGGTGATTTATAACCACTAATTATATAATAATTTCTGATTTTAAAAGTGAACAGTTCTACATGCGCATTTGAACTAAATTCCTGTTCAACAAATAATTTTTCTATTGATAATTCTGTTTTTCCATAACAAATTAATCCGCGGCTGTTGTTGTCAATGTCGGATCGGAATAACATATCGTAATTTAAAATATTCAACTCATCATCGGTTTTCGTTAATGTTTCACTAAAAATTAATATATCGCTTCGATGAAACCATGAATCTTTATTTATATGAATTAATTTACTTGTCAAAGTACCAATATTTTGATATATAACTATTAATCCAGTTTCATTTACCAAATTATTGAATGATAATTTTAATTGTTTAGTATTTCGCAAACGATACAATTCATCGTTAGCCGTGTTTGCAGCATTGATCTTTGTTTTTTTCGATACTGTTAATTTAAATTGTCCCAAAATATATAAACCGCTCAATTTTGCAACTCTGCTCAGTGCTACATACAACATTTGTAAAGTTCGCCTTTCTGATTTTTTAAAATCCAAACATACTTTCTCGTATGTTTGTCCCTGACTTTTATGAATCGTAATCGCTTCAGCAGGAACCACTGGAAATTGACAACGTGTGATTTGATATTTTTCCTCACTCGACATTTTTCATATAATTACGATAACGAGTCCTTACTTTCACTCCCACTCTGGGCAATTGAAAATCTAACCACAATATAGACGGAATTTTAGTATTCTCTTGAAAAGTAATAAATTTTAATATTCCGCATGATCCATTAACCAATCCGTCTTCAACATCAATGTTACTAATTATCATATATTTTATATTAATTTTCAATTTAATCTCAGTTAATAATTCGTTTTGGACTGATTGTTTTTTTAAAGATTGTAATATAAATTTTTTTGTACTTTCATCGATATTCTTCGAAAATGTATTCTCAGCAGTAGAGATGATCAACTCACTCTTGCATTGAGATATTTTTCGATTATTGTAAGCGGTAACATTAGCATTAGTTGCATATAATCGTATTGCTATATCTGGAACATCATTTTGATTTTTAATTTCTCTCGATTTAATTAATTTTATATCATCTTCAGACGTGTCTCCCGTAGCTAAATTATTCAGAGCATTTATAAACGCTAAATCATCTTTTTGTCGCATAACTTCCGTCAATTCATAAAATTCAAACTCGTTCCATAGTGGATTAATATCAATAAAGGGAGCCATTGCGTTTCGTCTAGAGACTTGATAAACAGGTGTAGGATGTGTGGATTTGTATATTTTCTATTGTATGTATATGTGAATTGCGTTTGTGCATGAGTGTCGCGATACTGCGACCGCGACATAAAAATAATCAATAAATAAATACATGACGATTCGAATTAATCAATAAATAAATACATGACGTCTTCTAGAAGATTCGTAAAATAAAACATCCGAGCGAGTAGTATATAAAGGGACGCGTTGACGTGGCGACTGGGCTTTTACGGGAAACAAATTACGGTTGAAGGATTTAATGTTTATTCATTGTTTTGTCAAATTGTATATAAGTTGTGTGCTTTCTTATTGTAATAAAATAACTGTTTAACATCTATTCTCTTACACAGGTTTATCTCGTACAGGTGGTAATTGATTTAAATCCCCAACTGCTAATACAGAAAGACCACCAAATGATTCATTTATACCATTTATTTGCCTTAAACGTGTATCAAAATTGCCTAGTATTGTACTACTTACCATCGATATTTCATCAATTATGAGTAATTGTACTTTTGATAATTTTTCACGAATATTGTTGGCTAAGTCGCTTGCCAATTATGGTAAACTAACTCCAAATTTATTAATTGGTAAAGCGAAAGCAGTGTAACAGACCTGCAACGTGCAGGCCTGTCACTAAAAGTATACACCGAAATACGACCGACCGAACCCGAACACAACCGAGCGCCGCACCGCCGGCACGCCGCGCACCCCGCTCCCAAAACCACGTCGCTCGCGTATTGGACGGGAACCGGACGTCAACGAGACACAATTCTAACACAAACCGGATGTCACCGCTCACACTCTCGGCGGGAAAACCAACACTCAGCACCGCACCGCACCACCGCCCCTCACCACCAACCGCGAGCTATATAAGACGCGGCGGACACGACTCGATCTCCTGTTCCAGCTGGGATTCCGCCCAGAACACTTCCGCCGTACCACTCTCCGTAAGTAATCCTGACGTTCTTCACGAGCACCGTATCTTTCCTCGGTCCAGGTGACGGCGAGCCACCTTTTCCCGTACAGCGACGGCGCGTCGTTATTCTAGTCCCGGTGACGGCGAGTCACAATCCTTATCCGGTAACGGCGAGTTGCCATTCCGCTCCAGGTGACGGCGAGTCACAATCCTTATCCGGTAACGGCGAGTTGCCATTCCGCTCCAGGTGACGGCGAGTCACAATCCTTATCCAGGTAACGGCGAGTTGCCATTCCGCTCCAGGTGACGGCGAGTCACAATCCTTATCCAGGTAACGGCGAGTTGCCATTCCGCTCCAGGTGACGGCGAGTCACTACACCTAGTCCGACGACGGCGAGTCATCGGCAAACCACGAGACGGCGAGTTTCGGGGAACTTCGACTCCGTCGAAGTCACTCGACGCGGAAGGTGCAATACCCTCCACGTCGAGCGTAAAACCACCACGGGAAGCCTCGTCGCAGAGCCGGCCAACCGGACCCGTGGTAGGGAAGATCATGGTTTCCACCACGATCAGAAGCTCGGTCCTGTAATCACCCCGACTCCTCCGACACCCCTGTCTTCCAGGTCGGAACCGTACCTCCCCCGCCTTCGTCTACCCTGGCCCTGCACTAGACGCCGACGATACCGCCGCGAACGCGTCACTGACTGTACCGAGACACCACGAACACCGCGAAGACCGCGAAACCCGGACGCACGACAAATGAGCGCGAGCACATAAACGACACCAACACTGTCTCATTCTTGTTTAAACACCTCTCCCCGCTGACCGACGACGCTGGCACGGCGAGCTATACCAGTACGGGGAAACCACCGAAATACCGTTGTGACGGTCGACGATACGGACTCGTTACATGGCGCCCGAACAGGGACTAGAATATACCGAATGAAACAACCGCCACGTGGCGCACGGAATTTTGAGGTTACGACAACTAACCACGCGAAATAGATCGCGATCGCGACATACACGCCGCCCAGCGCCACCGGGTCGCACCAAGACACAAGAGCAACGTGCCTACCGCAGAGCCGCACCGTACCAAACCGCGCGCGCCATCTATCAGTAAACATTCGGTACTACGCCCCGCGGCGCGCGAATACTTGAATCGCCGTACACCAGAAAACAGGATATGCGCGCTCCGGAAAACAACGGACCGACACGGGACGCGACAAAATAAAGATCTCGCACATCGGGGATGAAAAGGGGCACGCTCCGGCCAACAAGGGAACGATTAATCGCGGACCTCCACCGACAAGGCTTATCTACGAGCGGAAATACAAGCGAGCTCCTGCAACGGTGGACCGATTATACCGAGAGACAGGCCGGAGAATTAGTCATTATGCCGGACCCGAAGGTACAAATAGGCGGCGAGCTCGACGCACCAGGCCCGTCCACCGGCAAACGACATGACACTATTCCCGATGCACATGACCCCGAAGAAAAGGACGGGGAACAGAACGACCCGCGCCGAAATATGGACCGGATGCGAAAGTTGGGGTGTACTAGTGACGGGAAGGACCCGTTCTCATTTTTGGAGCGAGTAAACGAACTCCAGGCCGGATACCGACTCAGCGACGACGAGCTCCTCCGAGGGCTCCCGGAATTATTGCGCGGAGAAGCGCAACTATGGTACCGGAATTTACGCCAACAAATACATTCCTGGACTCAGTTTACCGAGAAGTTTCTCGCGTTCTTTGCCTCGAACCGAACACGACGACAACGGGAACGGGAAGCACTGGAGCGTGTACAGCAACCGGGGGAGCCCTTCCACCTTTTTGTGAACGCCTTGCTGACGCTGATGCGGCGAGCACAGGTGCCGGCGGACGAGCACCTCGAAATTATACAAGAAAACATGCTACCAGAATACGCCGGAGCCATACATCCCGACACCGTTCCCGACCTAGACGAGCTCCTACGCCAGGTGCAACGGCTTGAACGCGCAGAGGCACGCAAACAACGGCTCCAGCGCACACCAGCTCGGCACGTGGCCGCAGCTAACGCCGGTCCCGAAGAAGCAAGACCCTCGGTCACCCGGCCAGTAGAAACGGCACGGCTAGAACCTATCAGCAACCGGTTTGCGCAACTGAGTAATACGCCACAAGCAGGAGGAGGCGCCAAC
Source organism: Lasioglossum lativentre (assembly GCA_916610255.1). Classification (NCBI taxonomy): domain Eukaryota; kingdom Metazoa; phylum Arthropoda; class Insecta; order Hymenoptera; family Halictidae; genus Lasioglossum; species Lasioglossum lativentre. Next base: position 18,821 of record CAKAJI010000092.1, read on the forward strand.
ACCGACATTTACAGCCCGGAGACACATTGCTGGAGGTGCAAACAACGGGGACACCATCGGTACGAATGCCGAAACACGTACCGGAAGTTCTGCTCGCGCTGCGGCCGAGACGGGACGCTCACGAGAGATTGTTATCCGCCTCCATCAGTCATACCACCCGCATCGGGAAACGAAGCACGGGGCCCGCCAGCACTGGGCAACCGCCGGCCCCCACAATAAAGTACACACCACGCCTAACAATACCGATCCAAATCCTCGGCCGAGAAGTAGAGGCGCTCCTGGACACAGGAGCGCAACTCTCGTGCATAAACAGAGAGGTACAACAATGGGCAGAGGCACAGGGCATAGCCACAGACACCGATGACCCGGGCCTCGTTGGCCTGGCCGACGGGTCTGATATAGCCGCCGCCGGAACCATTCGACTCCCATTTATAGCAGTTGGATACGAACGGGAACAGGATTTCACCATCCTACCGAGAATGAGTCAACCGGTACTACTGGGAATACAGACCATCGCCGCACTGCAGCTACAACTAGCGCCTCCACAACACCTTGCCACCTGGTCCGACGAGGGCCCCGCCGACCCCTGCCACCAGGCCGGTCTCTGCACGCCGCCGCCATGCGACCAAAGCAGCTTAGACACGTTCCTCAGGGACGAAATGCAACTCTTTGAATCCGTAGCCGGACGCACCGACCTAATCCAGCACCGGATTAAATTAAGGGATGAGACACCGATAAAACAACGGTACCGACCCCGTAACCCGGCAATGCAAGCCATTATTAACCAAGAGGTCGACCAAATGCTGCAAACCGGGGTGATCGAGGGATCCAGCAGCCCCTGGAGCTCACCGGTGGTCGTAGTAAAGAAGAAGGACGGTAGACCCCGCTTTTGCGTCGACTTTAGAAAGTTAAACGCAAGGTCAGAAAAAGACGCTTACCCGTTGCCACAAATACAGGCAACCCTGGACAAACTGCGAGGAGCCAGATTTCTGACAACACTGGATCTTAAAAACGGGTACTGGCAAGTCCCTCTCGAACACAGCAGCCGACCGCTAACCGCCTTCACCGTACCCGGAAAGGGGCTGTACCAGTTAACGGTTATGCCCTTCGGGCTACACTCCGCTCCAGCAACGTTCCAACGGCTACTGGACAAGATAATAGGACCCGAGTTCGAGCCATATGCATTTGCATATCTGGACGACATCATTATTGCCAGTAAAACATTTCCCGAACACCTTCAACACCTACACCAAGTGTTCCAGCGCCTGCGTCACGCCGGACTCCAATTAAACCCCGAAAAATGCAAGTTTTGCGTCACTAGCCTGCGGTACCTCGGCCATATTGTCGACCAGGAAGGTATCCGGACGGACCCCGAAAAGACCAGCGCGGTCGCCAAACTCACCGCCCCAAAAACAATTAAGGAAGTACGCCGTTTTCACGGAATGGCTTCATGGTACCGGCGCTTCGTTCCAAGATTCGCCGAAATAATAGAACCACTAACGCGCCTCACACGGAAAAATGCCAAGTGGAAATGGACCGAGGCCGAAGAAACCGCCTTTCAGACGATGAAAGACCGGTTAACCGCAGCACCCATACTGGCATGCCCCGATTTCGAGCAACCCTTCACGCTCCAAACAGACGCTAGCGACTACGGACTGGGAAGCGTGCTGACACAGGGCCCCGAAGACAACGAACGGGTCATCGCATATGCGAGCCACACCCTGAGCGCCACCGAAAGAAACTATAGCGCCACCGAAAAAGAGTGTCTCGCGGTCGTCTGGGGAGTCAGGAAAGTGAAGGCTTACCTCGAAGGGTACCATTTCACGGTAATCACCGACCACCAGGCGCTACGGTGGCTGCAACAACTGGACAGCCCAACCGGGCGACTGGCCAGATGGGCCCTCGAGTTGCAGCAATATGACTTCGACGTAAAGTACCGACCCGGAAAACTTAATCATGTGGCGGACGCACTATCCAGGACCGAACCACCGCCAGGGATACACCTTCTCCAGCCTGCCGACTCCTGGTACAACACCAAGGTCAAAGCCGTTCAGGAAAATCCCACGACCGTACCGGATTATCAAATACGGGAAGGTAAACTGTTCCGACAAATTAACGACCAGCTCGGATACAACGAACCTGATAACACAGAGACCTGGAAACTCTGCGTACCAAACGCCGACCGACCTGCCGTACTACGCCAGTACCACGATGACCCTACCGCAGGACATTTAGGCATCGCCAAAACCATCACGCGCCTAGCACAACGATTTTACTGGCCAGGCATGTTCAGGGATACCGCCCGCCACGTCCGCAACTGCACCAGCTGCCAAAGGTACAAGATACCGCCACAACTAACCCCCGGGTAACTCCACGCCAGCCCCGGCGAGGGACCATGGCATACCGTGTCCGTCGACTTGGTCGGACCTCTACCCCGGTCCCGCCACGGACACATCTGGTTACTGGTCGTCGTGGATAAATTCACAAAGTGGATCGAACTAGCGCCCCTCAGGAAGGCAACCAGTGCCGCCGTAGCCTCCGTAATAAGGAAAGACATTATACTACGCCACGGAACACCGCACATAGTAGTCACCGATAACGGGCGGCAATTTATCGGAGAGCCATTCACGACCTTACTACGAACCGCCGGCATAAAACACATGGCACGAATCAACCGGATATAGCCCAGCCTATTTAAATCAGGGCCGGGAGCTACGAACACCAGGAGAACCACCGTCGGGAACGACGACCACCGGAAGCACACACCGCTGGAAGATCCTCCGAGAAGCCCAGGAACTCGCAAAACTCCACTTAGCGCAGGCTTTCAGCCGACAGGAGAAGTATTACAACTTGCGACACCGCAACTGGAGACCCGGCGTGGGCGACACAGTATGGAAACGGGAACATACACTGTCGGACAAGGGAGCCGGCATAGCCGCTAAGCTGGCCCCCAAATACAGCGGTCCATATACGGTCGGGCGCATCGTCTCCCCCGTTATCGTCGACCTACGCGACCAGGAAAACCGGTGCACACGCCACATCCACGTGCAGGACCTGAAACCAGGGCCAGGCAACAACGCGACCACCGACAACAACCCAGACGATACGGCAGGCCATACGACCCCCGACCCCCCAACCAAGGAGGCCGACAACCCGACCCCCGACCGCCACCCCGTACCCCGACGGCGAGGAAGGCCACGTAAACATACACTTCCTGTTACTCTATGTCATAGGCAAAACAGAAGCCATCGGGCGACGATGGATTTTTACGCCGGGATGGAGGACCTGTTCGACGACGCACCGATAGATACGGAGGGACGACCTCCGACACCGACTATCCGGCTGGACGCACCGCTACCTAACCCGCCACCAATACCCGCCCCGGCGACCAGCAGACATGACAGCGTGGAGTTACCGGCGAGGTACGAGGTGACAGCAAGGAAGGCCACTAGACCACGGCCAGTGGCCACGTCAAAGCGAACAACATCAGTCAGCCTCACCGCCACACCTTCCACCAGCGGACGTGGGCGAGCAAAGCCCACAATCACGAAAATCCGGGCCGTGACCCGGCTAGACGAGGAAGCCAGGATCGTGTCAGCCGCCGATAAGCTGACTACAAACACCTCCGCGCACATAATCGCAACCCTTCGGGAAGCACGCACGCGGACCAAGAGGACAATTGGTCTCAGTATCCTGGAGAGCGGGGCGGCGAGCCCGCCGAGGCAAAAGATAGAAAAGGCCGAACCAGCCCTCCCGACCACAGCGACACTCCAGAAACAGCCGGACAAAAAAGACGGCCCGGAGACCTCCACAATGGTCCAGACAACGGGGACGACAGGGAACGAAGCCCCAACAATCAACAAACCCGAGCCGAACCGACTGTTGGTGGATGCATCCATACCTACGGACCCGCGGACCAGGCCAAAATTAGACACCAGCCTACCAGTGCCTACCTGGCAAGAGATCGAGAAGATGTCGATCGCCCCACGAACGCCAAGGAATCAGCCCGCCGGGAGGATAGGGCGACAACTTTATCGCCCGAATGCCGAGCGTTGGCCGTTGTGGGAGGACCGCCGGGCAGCCATCCTACCACCGCCGGAACCGGTGCCTGGACCGACCAGACCCACGACATACGAGCCACAACCCGGGGAACCGGGAAACAACGGGTACCCGGTGGAACCCTGGCGAAACGCCCCAGGAGCCCTTCCACCCATCCGGTACGAGGGGCCACAACCACCATGCCCCATGGCATGGTACCAGCTCCCCACGGGACGCCGCGTCGAGGTACCAATACGATTCGTGTTTACACGAAAATTCCGTGCCTCCATCAACGAGGAAAGGTGGTTACTGTTCTTTGACAAGAACGGGCGCCTCATACGCTGCCGAGAACGTAAGTAAGTAAGTTATGCTTTTGTCGGGGATGATGAATCGGTCACCATCGCTTCCTTTAGGCACTCCGTTCAGTTATTCATCGGATTCACAGCGGCACTACCGACCTCGGCCCTATTGCGGGTTGCAATTATCCTTTCGCTTTTCCGCCGCGACCCCGTTTTATTCGACCCGGGCCATTTTCGGGGCGGCAGACGTACTCCACGGGACGGTCATCATTGCCGGGATGGCCATACTACCTAAATTTTGGATTTTTGAGCTTTTTAGGGCTCGGAGCGAACGTCGGGCCATCCCACCTCAGACCTGCAGGGTGTCTCGCCTGCCCTTTAGACTCCCCCCACTTCACCAAGATCGCATATCGAGAGTATCAAGTTCTAGACCCTTCCCTACTCTATTTCCAGATATCCCAGAAATTTACCCTCTCCCACCCTTGGAGTCTAATCCAGTCCTAATCTTTGATTCTACGTACATGCAAAACAAAGGAGCGCGTTGTGATATACATTGGGAAGAAGTTATAGCAAATCCACAGATCCGAGCCAACTTGATCGAAATCCCAGCCCGAAGGCCGAAGATATCAATTCCATCGCGCCGTTCACTGCCGAGTCTAGTCCGCGAGGGGTAAAGGGAGTCCGTGCACCAATTTCACCTAAATTCTTATCTTATGCAAGATTAAAATATCGGTTCCATCGGGTTCTCTCCCTTGAGGTGGGCTTGATACTCTCTAGCAACAATGGCCGCTCAATTTGGATGTTACCAGCATCCGGAAGAAGGGTCCTCTTGCAACATTTCGTCGCATATCAGACCCGACCCTTCAGGTTTGTAACCGTTGTCTTTACAAATGTTACCGCACCACTGCACAGTCCATTTACCCAGAGGTGATCTGCTGAGAGTATTACTCAAATGACTGCCTCTTTTTCCCCAATCTTATCGAAAGCCTTTTGTGGAAGGCGGATACCATTTCTTTAGTAACCTCATCGGGGTGGTCAACTCTACGACCGTACCATCGCATACTAGTATCGCGGTTTCCACACCGGTCTAACAGCTCCGCGTACGAACTAGCTTCTCAGCCCTTCGGAAACATGTGTAATCAGCTCCTCTCTTAGCTTATAAGCTCAAAAACTCCTAAAATTACCCTCGCGATATACCATAATTGCTCGCACCGTTACCGGCTCCTTCTGTTCCTCGGAACAAGTTGCCATTCCAATAACGTCACTTTCATCCGTTGCAGTTGCAGAGATCGGGAGCCCAAAGGACACCCCACACCTCCTTAATATCAACTACCGGATCAGAGACTCATACTAAAACTATACTCGAGAAATCCATGACAGCAAGCAGCAGAATCTTAATTCAATTGGACTTAGCTTTCCCTGCTGTCTAGAAATCTACTATTGCCTATACAACGAGGAGACGAATATATGCGACAGCTAGTATACTCTCACCCCGTTGTACACATCTCTTCGCTTGTCTCTATTTAAGGCTGTTCCATCAGCTTAAGACTTCTCATCAGGGTGAATACCATCTACGGTGAGTCCGTACCAACCGTTCTTATTTCGCAATGAGTGATTACGCTCTTCCGAATCTCAACTAGAATCTACAATTCATGAAGTCTACATACCATGCGGACTACTGAGAGTTTCCTCCCACCATTTGATTTTTCCATTTACTCAAAGACACAAATGCGCCTCAAACCACCCACTTATAACACAATTTAAATTTGCCTGATGTAACTTTAGAAGCAAACCTGCACCCAATCGATGCCTCTGCTTTCCATTGTAACTTCGATCTTCCAATTCGAAGGCATATGTACCATTTGATCGTAAGAAAACCATGACAACAGGCAGCAGATTCTTTTTCAATTGGATTTTGCTTTCCCTGCCGTCATGGAGTCTACTATTTCCTCATACAACGAGAGAAGTGTACTTGCATCAACTAATACACCTCAACCTCGTTGTATATATCTCTTCGCTTGCCTGCGTTTAAGGCCATTCTCTCAGCTGATGACTTCTCATCGGGGTGAATACCATCTACGGTGAGCCCGTACCGACCGTCCTTATTTCGCAATGAGTGATTACGGTCTTCCGAGTCTCAACTAGAATCGCAGCCCTTCGAAGCTCATTTGTGAAACATTGTACCAGTTAATTATGGCCATTGCGGCTCCCTTTAACATACCTTACGGATCATTGAGAGATTTCCTCCCACCGTTCAAGATTCCATTAATACAAGACACAGATATGCCTTTCTAACAATCAATATCCTAATTAATCAATCCTTACATTTTAACCGAATTTCATCAACAATCATCATTTTATTTACAGAAGAGAAGGAGTACGGATAACCGTCAACCTACCTCCATTAATGAACCCTACAACAGGCTGTTAAATATTATCAAATAATTGGTGATACAGTCTAAACTTTATTTAGCAAACCAATCACATAGCAGGTAAACCAGCTAATTTTTAATATCAAATGTACATAACCACCACTTGCAATGTAATTTTAATGAACCTTACCAATTTGTACTTCAAATCTTACATTACCACATAATATTAATTCACCTTCAACCATTTCACCTTATCAATACATTATTTAAATAAACCACTTATCCTTAATGATAACTCCTATCCCTTAATAATTCCTAGAAGAGTTATCAGTATCGCAGAGAATCCTCGTCATTGACTTTCATAGTCTCTGCACCCCTGCACTGATATCTCTTTGATTCCCTTCATTCATGATTCATTCCATTAAATTTGATAAATGCCAATCGCATTTTAACCTTTCATCAACAAGTACTCTCCCATGTAACCCTGAATAAATAAATCCTCATCTATTCGATAATTGATAAAATCCAAACAGTTGCCAATTTATATTTCACCCTTATTTACATGTTCTCGAGACCGAAGTACCAAAGCTAGTCGGTCCATCACGATATATTATTTCAAGATTACTTTAATAATGCTGCCTAATGACAATATACCTTAATTTTAAACCTAAGACCGAAGTACCAAGGCTAGTCGATCTATTACTTTAATACTTTACATCAATACTCGAATAACAGAACTTCTCGCACCTCCAATCATATCATAATATTGCAATCAACTAACTTCCAAAGTCACCTTATGTACAATAGCATAATCAATTCTATTTGACACTTTTATATATATTGTAAAAACCAACATTAACATACCACATTAAATGATTAACAATAAAGGCTCAAACATATTCCATCATCGTATATACAATTGATATTGCTTTATAATTGCATAAAAATAAAGATTAATAAATAAAACTTAATTCCTGATAACGATATCAATCAATCGAATCGTGAAAAAGTTTACCAACCAAGCCAATTCTCATAATTTTCTTTTAAATTTAAATTTAAATTTAAATTCTCTTTTAAGTTATATTATATTACCTTTTTACAGTGATTCAAAAAATAAAAATGACAGACAATTTTTATTCATTCCACTAGAACCCTGACCTAAACCATGATAAATTATTAATAAAGCATTTAAGAAAATTACAATATCAGCCTAGTTGATCACCCTCGATTCAATTAAAACCTTCATTATATACACAAATATCAAATATAATTCTTTATTAACAGAAAATAAAAATACAGAATCCCACAATAATACTATTATATTACTATTTAATTGCTTACTTCATTATATATTAACAGATCATTCATAACAGATCATCAGTTAAACACTATTTAATATTAGTCAAACTTTCCAATTATGTTATTTGGCCATAAATTGTTTTTAACACGATAAACCTATTTTATATGATCATTTGCCGAGAACGTAACTCAGAGGACACCCCGGCGAGCGGTGGAACGGGAAAAATCCGAAAGACAATAAACTAGTGAATAAGGTAGATAGTAAGTTAGCAAGTACGTATACTATAAGGAACCGCGACCCGGTACTCCCCGGCGAGGGGACACCAACGACCTCCAAAAGCAGAGAGACACAAAGACTGTGATTTTTTTTTTGTTCCTGTTATTATCGTGTTGAGTTTTTTTTTATTGTTTTCCTCGCTAGGTAATAAGCGCGAGCGTAGATTGTCATATCGTTATATATAAGTTAAGTCACCAAGAATCAACCAGGAGAAAAAAAGACTATTTTGTGTTTTCGTTCTAAAGCCGAGAATTCTTTATTTTTTTGTAAATAGCGAGCGAACACCACAACCCGAGTAGCACTCTCCGACGGTAGAACAAGGACACAAACCGTACCTGTTTTGTTTACCTGCGTGTATCTAACAAGAAATGTTTTGTTTTATCCGAAGAACGGAAGATTATACCATCTCATACCCAACAAAACCAGTGTTGTTTGCACGTATAAACCCATCAAATTCCCGAAACCTCCAGTAGAAATAGAACTATTAGAACATGTAAGAACACGACACTAGAAAAGACAGAGCGCTGTCATGCGAATGTACACTAAAAAATTTTTTTTTACGAAATAAAAAGGCTCGCGCTCGTTTGCTCATCAATCCGAGGAAAGGGGGGGGTGTAACAGACCTGCAACGTGCAGGCCTGTCACTAAAAGTATACACCGAAATACGACCGACCGAACCCGAACACAACCGAGCGCCGCACCGCCGGCACGCCGCGCACCCCGCTCCCAAAACCACGTCGCTCGCGTATTGGACGGGAACCGGACGTCAACGAGACACAATTCTAACACAAACCGGATGTCACCGCTCACACTCTCGGCGGGAAAACCAACACTCAGCACCGCACCGCACCACCGCCCCTCACCACCAACCGCGAGCTATATAAGACGCGGCGGACACGACTCGATCTCCTGTTCCAGCTGGGATTCCGCCCAGAACACTTCCGCCGTACCACTCTCCGTAAGTAATCCTGACGTTCTTCACGAGCACCGTATCTTTCCTCGGTCCAGGTGACGGCGAGCCACCTTTTCCCGTACAGCGACGGCGCGTCGTTATTCTAGTCCCGGTGACGGCGAGTCACAATCCTTATCCGTTAACGGCGAGTTGCCATTCCGCTCCAGGTGACGGCGAGTCACAATCCTTATCCGGTAACGGCGAGTTGCCATTCCGCTCCAGGTGACGGCGAGTCACAATCCTTATCCAGGTAACGGCGAGTTGCCATTCCGCTCCAGGTGACGGCGAGTCACAATCCTTATCCAGGTAACGGCGAGTTGCCATTCCGCTCCAGGTGACGGCGAGTCACTACACCTAGTCCGACGACGGCGAGTCATCGGCAAACCACGAGACGGCGAGTTTCGGGGAACTTCGACTCCGTCGAAGTCACTCGACGCGGAAGGTGCAATACCCTCCACGTCGAGCGTAAAACCACCACGGGAAGCCTCGTCGCAGAGCCGGCCAACCGGACCCGTGGTAGGGAAGATCATGGTTTCCACCACGATCAGAAGCTCGGTCCTGTAATCACCCCGACTCCTCCGACACCCCTGTCTTCCAGGTCGGAACCGTACCTCCCCCGCCCTCGTCTACCCTGGCCCTGCACTAGACGCCGACGATACCGCCGCGAACGCGTCACTGACTGTACCGAGACACCACGAACACCGCGAAGACCGCGAAACCCGGACGCACGACAAATGAGCGCGAGCACATAAACGACACCAACACTGTCTCATTCTTGTTTAAACACCTCTCCCCGCTGACCGACGACCCTGGCACGGCGAGCTATACCAGTACGGGGAAACCACCGAAATACCGTTGTGACGGTCGACGATACGGACTCGTTACAGCAGAATGAATTGTTACTCCATTAATTAAAAAAGCAGCCTTGCCGGAAGGAGCACATAATAATAATATTATTTTATCCATATCTCCGCCGGGCAATTTATCAAAATAATTAGTTATTAATTGATATAGTGTGTTAATCACTCTACTTTTTCCAACACCAGCTGAACCACTTAAAAAAATTTTAAATGGAACTTTATGCAATTTAAAACAATTCAATGTATGCATTACAAATTCTTTTTGTTTACAATTTAATTCTTTTACCATATCATGAAGTTCATTTTCGTTTACTCTTGCCGGACATGTGTATCTACTTTTATGAGAATCTTTTTTTATATTTTTTTTTTCTTTAACATTGTTTTGTTCACCACCTTGTTTGAATATATCAATATGTTGAGTACACGAATTTTCTGCTTTCTGGTTCTCTATTTCACGATTATCATTTTCTACTTGTTCCAAAGCATCATCCATAGCTTCATCACTAATTATTGAAAATTTTTCTTGATTTGTTTCAATAACATTTATATTATTTTTATAAACCATTTCATGATCAATATTTTCAACTTCACTTGTTTCATCAAGCCAAGGCATGAATAACAATATTCTTTCTCTATAATAATTTGATGGATCTTGTTTCAATTTATATCGTCTGTATCTAATAATAGCTGTTTGCTGCCGAAATCTGAAATCATTTACCTCGTCATTTTCGTCATTATAGTCAACATCACCTTCCTCTTGTTTTTTCATTTTCGTGATCTTTTGGTAATTCGCCGCAAAATCAGCGAGGCATATATCATGTAAATCAATTTCTCTTTTACTATAATTATCAAATATATCATCCATATAAATTTCGGTCGAGACTTCATTTAATTTTCTTAAAGCATTCTCAGATTTTAACATTAATACACGGTCTGATATCGGATTGGTATTAATGTATACTGTCTTTCTACTTTGCTTTGATAAAGGTAATGATAAAACATGATAGGCTGCTTCTTGTGAAGACATTAAATTACTATTTAAAAAAACATTGGTAATATATCGAAATTTTTCTCTAATAGTCTTATTGTTATTATCACATTCAATAGCAGCTTCCCTTAATAATTTTGATAAACCTCCTTCAATTTTACTAATGTAATTAGTTACATAACTCACCGCCGAATATTCGTCAAGTACAAACTGTAAATCCATATTCGATTCGAATAATTGTAAAATATCTGCATTATAACCATTAATATTTACTTCATGGCTGGTTCGTTTTAAGAATACCCGTTTTTGTTTTAAACTACTTCGAATAGCTAATAGGTATTCTTCATCAGTCATATTCAGTTTCTCTAGAATTTCATCATAGCTCATAACTATTTTTTTCTTATAAAATTCATTTATTAATTCATCAATAAGTTTATAGGATTTAGGTGCTATTTCATTTTTATTTAATGGTTCCAGAATCATCGTTCTTCTCATTACCGGATAAGGGATATGAAATCGACACCGCTTATTTTTTTGTCCTTTGTAACAACTATGATTATGTTTGTGCATTTGAAATTTAATATATGGATTATTTTCGTCATATCTATATGTGATAAATCGGTCAATTAAATCAATCAATTCTTTGTTACCAACATGATCGTGTCTATCTTTAACACTATTGTACATAGGTGCTCCTTTCAACCACAGAAATATATGTTCATGTGGACTTCCACGTTGCTGAATTTCCACTCGTTCATAACTATCCACAACCTCATATTCTCCGAAAATACTTTGTTTTTGTCTTAATAACCACATAAGCTTATGTGCTTTATGATCGAAATATCGAGCGCACGTAACGGGATCATTTCTAATTAGATCAGTTTTGGTATTGTAATCCAAATTGAATGCGTCTTGTACAGATAATGTTTTACCACCATCGCGATATTTCATCAATGTTTGCAATAACTCAGGCCAGTAACTTTCTGCAGCCGACACTGTCATAAAGAAAGTGGGTTTACCCAATTGACGGATCATTGCTAGTAACTCTTTCTTTTTTTGTCCCCAATATGCTGGCGATGAACGAATATTTTTAAGTAACTTGAAATCTGAAGCACGTAAATTCTTATTCGTATTCATTTTTATTCGTCTCAAACAGACATTTATACTAGATAAACATGATATCTCTAAACATTTTTTAGCCATAAATAAAATCCTAGAAGGAATGCATGATCGTCGATCATACCGTCTAACTTCGGATCTAATACGATCTGAATATGATACTGATTTAGGCAAATTGAAAGAATATCCAGCAAATATTCTTGGGAAACACAATTCATCCAAGTCATCCATTTTATGCCATGGTAATGGATATTTTCCCTGTCCTGGTGCAATAATATTCACAACGGAAGAATGCCCTTCTGCCACAGCAGCATTATTATCAACAAGTAATACCTCATCATTATTTATTTGATCTAAACAGATTGCATTTTTTATATTTTTTTCCAAATCCATATTGTCAATCATTTCTGTCTCATCTACTTCATCGTTATTGTCAACTATGAAATTAATTTCTTCGCTACCATAACTTGCATAATTTTGAAAATACTTTTCATCTACTTTAATAGCATATTTCACATACAATGGTGTTTTCACTAAATGTTGTAATGCTTTACAAATGTAAGGGTTTGCCGCTGACGACGTGTCTGTGCACGTGTGCCTTCGACAATCAAGGCACATTGCCGCTCCGAGTGTTCGAGCCGCTGCGCTCTTTTCGGCGTCGTACCGATGCCGCTGCGCTCTTTTCGGCGTGGTACCGATGCCGCTGTGTTCCTTGCGGCATGGCACCACAGAACAGCGTCGTGGCGATGGGCGGCATCTTTTTAGTTCTGCCTATAAAAGCGGGTCTCGGTGACCAGAACACGCCATTTGTTGTACGATCGCGAACGAGTCGACATCCTTCAGTGAAAATCAGTCTTACACAAATTACTCCTGGTCTGACTGATTCGAACATATAATCACTTTTATGATCTTTATGACGTTTTAATTTAATTTGAATTGTTTCCATTTCCGAAAATTTTCGAGGCAATACTTCTATCATATCATTCACATCGATTTGAATATTAACAACACTACCTTTGAGGCCTAATTGTGGATTTAAAGCATATGGTTTCAATGCGCGAATTTGCATAAAATTCAAAATCGGTGCTACCATTCTTTCCTCAAGATCAGTCAATTCTTTCACTGATTTTGGAACTGTGGGAAACTTTAGACCATTGCTAGTTGACAACTTATATACTTTGCCTCTATAAGCATAATTTTTACAAGTTCCACAAATTAAACCTGACGGAAAATTATTTATTTGAGACAAAATTGCATCATTTGCTTTATCGATTCTCAATTCATTTAATTTTACAACGGCAGATTTAAAAAATAGACCTTCACAACAGCAACATATGAACGAAGGCGTTTCCATACGACATTTGATAAATTGCCATTTCAATTTCGCTGTAGTATTATCATCTTTTTGATTCAACATACAGTTATATAAATTATCACGAAACTTTAATACATCAATGTCTCTCTTTTCTTGTCGCCATACTGTGTCCTTTAATGATTTTCGATAATTATATCTCAAGCTTTGCCGTAATTTTCGTATTCTTTGAACATTATTAAGTTTTTCTTTACATTTGTAGTTTTTATGTTGCCTCATTATTCTCATGTGGTTAATATTTTGTTGTAATTCATTTTTCTTATATACAAGATTCATCCGCAACATCTTATTTCGTGCAATATTTTGAGCAAGTTCTCGGGATTTATATGCATCATTATGCCGTAGTATTTTATTTCTTGCAGAATTGTTGGCAATTTCTTTTGCAATATAATTTATTCTTTGTCTCAATATCTTCATCCTGCTCAGTGTTTTTCTATTTTTCAATTGTTTAAATTCTGGAATTTCTCGTTTACGTTTAATTCGATTTAAATTTGATTCATTCTCTTTGTTACGATAATCGTCATTTTCTCTTGTACGTTTCTTTCGAATTAGCCTTATTTCATTTTCTTTTTTACGAAACTCGGCATTCAGTCGTTTCCGTTGCATTTGTTTGAGAGTATATTCAATTTTTTTTTTCTTCCGATCAATATTATCACGATAGTATTTTCTGTTTCGCATTCGATTTTTCTCATATTCATCAGTTTTATATGTACTTTTAGACCGTAATTTTTGCTTGGCCTGTCTTATTTGTGCATTCCGTTTTTCTTTTTTTTCGTTCTCAGTGACAACATTATTATTAAGGGAGAGATAATCATATTTTCGTTTTTTATTGATGTCTTTTCGTGATTGACGTTTTACCTTCATTTTCGTAGTGTCGGAAAATTGTATATTATTTATACAACACTTGGTGTCGCCCCTGGCTGACAAGACAATATTTTATTTAGTACTCTGTGTCGCCTACGGCTGACAAATGTATTTTTTTTTTTATTCAAAAATTGGTGTCGCCTTTAGCTGACAAGACAATATTAATTTGTTTTTTCTTAGTACTTTGTGTCGCCTACGGCCGACAAGTGTATTTTATTCAAAAATTGGTGTCGCCATTGGCTGACAAGACAAAAATTTTTTTTATTTATTACTTTGTGTCGCCTACGGCTGACAATTGTATTTTATTAAAAAATGAGTGTCGCCCTTGGCTGACAATACAATATTTATTCAGTACTTTGTGTCGCCTACGGCTGACAATTGTATGTTATTTTTTATTTAGTACTTTGTGTCGCCCACGGCTGACAATTGTATGTTATTTTTTATTATTTAGTACTTTGTGTCGCCTACGGCTGACAATTGTATGTTATTTTTTATTTAGTACTTTGTGTCGCCCACGGCTGACAATTGTATGTTATTTTTTATTATTTAGTACTTTGTGTCGCCTACGGCTGACAATTCTATATTATTCAAAAATTTTTATTATATAAAAATATATAATATAAATGTATATATATATATATACATTTATTATATATATTATTTTATATATATATACATATGTATGTATATGTATATGTATATATACAGGGTGTCCCAAAACGACTGCGTAAGCGGGAAATGGGAGGTTCCTTGGGTCATTTGAAGAGACATTTTCCTTAGCAAAAATGGCGTCCGCGGCTTTGTTTAGGAGTTATTAACGAAAAACACGGACCAACCAGAGCGCGCCTAGTCGCTCGGTGGCACGGTCAGCGCGGCGAGCCGGGGGGAGGAGAGTGTTGTCGGCACTCTCACTCTCACACTTTCACACTCTCTCACTCTCTCACTCTCTCACTCTCTCACTCTCTCACTCTCTCACTCTCACTCACTCTCTCACTCTCACTCACTCTCACTCCCTCTCTCACTCTCTCACTCTCACTCACTCTCTCACTCTCTCACTCTCACTCACTCTCTCACTCTCTCACTCTCACTCTCTCACTCTCTCACTCTCACTCTCTCACTCTCACTCTCTCACTCTCACTCACTCTCTCACTCTCTCACTCTCTCTCTCTCTCTCACTCACTCTCTCTCTCACTCTCTCTCTCACTCTCTCTCTCTCTCTGTCTCTCTCTCTCTCTCTCTCCCTCTCTCTCTCTCTCTCTCTCTCTCTCACTCTCTCACTCTCTCCCTCTCTCACTCTCTCTCTCTCTCTCTCGCTCTCTCGCTCTCTCGCTCTCTCACTCTCACTCTCTCTCTCTCTCTCTCTCTCTCTCTCTCTCTCTCTCTCTCTCTCTGAAAGATACACACTGTCACGGCGCTCAATTTTCGGTTCCCCCTCAGTAAGCAACCCGCTTCTCAATTTTCGGTTCCCCTTCAGTAGGCAACCCGCTCGGCGTTTTAGCGTGACAGAACTATTTTATATAATAGAGAGATATATGATTATAACATAAATTGATTCGAGCAATATCGTAAAATGAATGTAAAAAAAAAAATATTGAGTTGGATACCATCATGATTAATTGAATTATATTGCAATATGAACGTAATTAATAAATTGATAAATACATACAGTATTATTGATAAGAAATCATGATATTCAATCAATTCATAAACGTATTACGTATTAATATAGTAATATTAATAATCATATTACTACTACTGCTACTAATAATAATATAATAATAATAATTACAGTAAATTCCCTATGAATCGGGAAGTTAATAGATCGGGAAGTTAATAATAACAATAATAATAATTCAATTGTATTATTTTTTTTTTATTTTTTTATTATTTTTTTGATTTATAATGTCCACTTTAGTGGAAATGCTGTATAATAAAAGTCCCACGACCTCCCCCTCTTCCCCCACGACCACGGCCTCTTCCCCCACGACCACGGCCCCTTCCCCCTCGACCACGGCCTCTTCCCCCTCCCCCGTGACCACGGCCTCTTCCCCCTTCCCCACGACCTCCTTCTCTACCCCTTCGTCCGTTGACGCCGCGCCGCCAACGCTCCCGCGACGATCCGGCACTGGTCCCACGGTCTGAAAAAGAAAAAAAATTACAGTAACTTCCCTATGAATCAGGAAGTTAAAAAAAAAATTACAGTAACTTCCCTATGAATCGGGAAGTTAAAAAATATAAGGAAACACTTACTTTTGTTCTGACCTTCCAATGCTTGGAGGATCCGTTGCATTAATGCAACGGGCACCTCCACATTGGGCTCCTGGGCAGCACCTACTCCACCAGCCACCGAATTTGGTGATGGAGGAGGTGCTGGCAGCGTCGGACGTGGTGGTGGTGGCTGCGATATATGTGGCGGCTCGCAGGAGGGAGGCGCCCCCATCGCTATCACCTCCAATTTTCGTATTAATAAGTCTGGAATGAAAAAAATAAACATATGAAACATCATTGATGTATAAAAACAGTAACTTCCCTATGAATCGGGAAGTTAATAAAAAAAAATTATTTACATGACTTATATGATGAGTGTTAATATTATATATGTCGGAGAAGACAGAGGAGAACCAGTCGGAATCCCAGAGGTTCCCGCTTTTCCTGAGGTATCCATTAGGCAGGAACTCGGGCAACAAACTCAACACTCTTGAGAAAGATAAACTGTCCTTTATTTCCAAAAACTAATGTGAGTTGCTTCGACGGAGGCTCGTTACAGAATGCCCCAATCTCATCCGTCTCTCGGCGACAATCCGTCCGTTGACCCTCTCCGTCAATCCAGGTAAAAGGCTCCTGCCCGACTCCAAAAGTTGCCAGGTATAAGGGAGGAACAAAACAAAAAAAATATCACATGTCGCGAACCTCTGCGACATTCTCCGACATATACTTACTCGATAACTCTTCTTTGGTAACAGGTTCCATGTTCTTTCGCGTATGGTTTTTTTTAACTTCCCGATTCATAGGGAAGTTACTGTAATTATATCTTCAACCTGGAAATATACACATGCTTGTAACTAACGATAATTTATAATTTAAAAAAAAAAAAAAATTACAATAACTTCCCTATAAATCGGGAAGTTAAAAAAAAACATATTGAATAAAAATGAAAACAATAACTTCCCTATAAATCGGGAAGTTAAAAAGAAAAAATTACAATAACTTCCCTATAAATCGGGAAGTTAAAAATAAAGAATTTAGAAATTCAGATTAGTATACCCATGGAGACTTACCTACGAACCGTCCTGCTCGCGAAGCACAAACAAACTGATACCATACGCACACATCTTCTGTGAATTCCCCACTGAGGACAATAATACATACCTCGTTCCATTTATTTTGTTCGATACGACAACCGTGTGTACAACAGCGTTAGCCGCATTCCATCGGCAGATGCGAAATATAACAATATATATAATCTTCTTAAAACGTACACTAAATTACAATAACTTCCCTATAAATCGGGAAGTTAATATTGATAATAATATACTGCAACTAACGAATCGGGAAGTTCTTTGTGTGACTCTTCGAGAGTCAGATACCAAATAACATCCGTACCACTAACCCTCTCGCGAACTCGCAAAGCGAGCTACAACACCCCCACCCGCGAAGCGAGCGAGCAACAATAACCAGCTAGTTAATTTTAATATTCCGCATGCTCCATTAACCAATCCGTCTTCAACATCAATGTTATTGATTATCAAAAAATTTATTTTTTTATATTAACTTTCAATTTCATCTCAGTTAATAATTCGTATTGAACTGCTTGTTTTTTTAAAGATTGTAATGTAAATGTTTTTGTACTTTCATCGATATTCTTTGAAAATGTATTCTCGGCAATAGCGATGATTAACTCAATCTTGTATTGAGACATTTTTCGATTATTGTAAGCGGTAACATCAGCATTAGTTGGATAATTAAAAAAAAAATTTTTTTAAATTTTTTTTTAATGTTAAAAAAAAATTTTAAAAGTTAAAAAAAATTTTTTTTAAATAAAAAAAAATAAAAATGAAATATATATAATTGCGTTTGTTTATTCGGTGGAACATTTCCATCCTCTCGTATAAATTGCATTGTTGAATGAACTTCTTTCGAAAAAAACTAAAAAAACTAAAAAACTACTTGACCAATATGGACCAAAATCTAATCAGCTCTAAGTTACAGCGGGGCACATCGATTGCATCATTCATCATTCCGATCGCGTAGTTACTTTTTCTGAAAACGTTAACGAAAAATTTGATACCATAGAAACGGACATACGCACACACACACACACACACACACACACACATACCGACATTTTGATAAAAATAGTCTAAAATGACTCCAATGACCATGAAACGTGAAGATCTGCTAAAAATTCGATTTTCGATTTTCGGGGTAATTACAGTAACTTCCCTATGAATCGGGAAGTTAATAACGTAATATGCAGTCTACCATTAAGAATACCTTATAATATAACGTAATATGCAGTGTATGAATGAAAATACCTTATAATATAACGTAATATGCAGTGTATCATTGAAAATACCTTATAATATATCGTAATATGCAGTGTATCATAGAAAATACCTTATACTATAACGTAATATGCAGTGTATCATTGGAAATACCTTATAATATAACGTAATATGCAGTGTATCATTAAAAATTCCTTATAATATATCATAATATGTAGTTTATCATTGAAAATAAATTATATCATAACGTAATATGCAGTGTATCATTGAAAATACCTTATAATATAACGTAATATGCAGTGTATCATTGAAAATAACTTATAATATAATGTAATATGCAGTGTATCATTGAAAATACCTTATAATATATCGTAATATGCAGTGTATCAATGAAAATACCTTATAATATAACGTAATATGCAGTGTGTCATTGAAAATACCTAATAATACTATGTAATATGCAGTGTATCATTGAATATACCTTATAATATAACGTAATAGGCAGTGTATCATTGAAAATACATTATAAAATAACGTAATATGCTGTCTACCATTAAGAATACCTTATAATATAACGTAATATGCAGTGTATGAATGAAAATACCTTATAATATAACGGAATATGCAGTGTATCATTGAAAATACCTTATAATATATCGTAATATGCAGTGTACCATTGAAAATTCCTTATAATGTAATGTAATATGCAGTGTATCATTGAAAATACCTTATAATGTAATGTAATATGCAGTGTATCATTGAAAATACCTTATAATATAACGTAATATGCAGTGTATCATTGAAAATACCTTATAATGTAACGTAATATGCAGTGTATCATTGAAAATAACTTATAATATAATGTAATATGCAGTGTATCATTGAAAATACCTTATAATATATCGTAATATGCAGTGTATCAATGAAAATACCTTATAATATAACGTAATATGCAGTGTGTCATTGAAAATACCTAATAATACTATGTAATATGCAGTGTATCATTGAATATACCTTATAATATAACGTAATAGGCAGTGTATCATTGAAAATACATTATAAAATAACGTAATATGCTGTCTACCATTAAGAATACCTTATAATATAACGTAATATGCAGTGTATGAATGAAAATACCTTATAATATAACGGAATATGCAGTGTATCATTGAAAATACCTTATAATATATCGTAATATGCAGTGTACCATTGAAAATTCCTTATAATGTAATGTAATATGCAGTGTATCATTGAAAATACCTTATAATGTAATGTAATATGCAGTGTATCATTGAAAATACCTTATAATATAACGTAATATGCAGTGTATCATTGAAAATACCTTATAATGTAACGTAATATGCAGTGTATCAATGAAAATAACTTATAATATATCGTAGTGTATCATTGAAAATACCTTATAATATAACGTAATATTCAGTGTATCATTGAAAATAGCTTATAATATAACGTAATATGCAGTGTATCATTGAAAATACCTTATAATATAACGTGATATTTGCAGTCTATCATTGAAAATACCTTATTATATAAGGTAATATGCAGTCTATCAATGAAAATAACTTATAATATAACGTAATACGCAGTGTATCATTGAAAATACCTTATAATATAACGTAATATACAGTGTATCATTGAAAATACTTTAGAATATATCGTAATTTGTAGTGTATCATTGAAAATACCTTATAATATAACGTAATTTGTAGTGTATTATTGAAAATACCTTATAATATAAAGTAATATGCAGTGTATCATTGAAAATAGCTTATAATATAACGTAATTTGTAGTGTATTATTGAAAATACCTTATAATATAAAGTAATATGCAGTGTATCATTGAAAATAGCTTATAATATAACGTAATATGCAGTCTCCCATTGAAAATACATTATAAAATAATGTAATATGCAGTGTATCATTGAAAATAACTTATAATATAATGTAATATGCAGTGTATCATTGAAAATACTTTATAA
The DNA here is from genome assembly GCA_916610255.1 of Lasioglossum lativentre. NCBI lineage: Eukaryota > Metazoa > Arthropoda > Insecta > Hymenoptera > Halictidae > Lasioglossum > Lasioglossum lativentre. Next base: position 39,766 of record CAKAJI010000092.1, read on the forward strand.
TATAACGTAATATGCAGTGATTCATTGAAAATACACTATAATGAAACGTAATATTTGCAGTCTGTCATTGAAAATACCTTATAATGTAATGTAATATGCAGAGTATCATTGAAAATACCTGATAATGTAACGTAGTATGCAGTGTATCATTGAAAATACCTTATAATATTACGTAATATGCAGTGTATCATTGAAAATACCTTATAATATAACATAATATGCTGTGTGTTATTGAAATTACCTAATAATATATCGTAATATGCAGTGTATCATTAATAATACCTTATAATATAGCATAATATGCAGTGTGTTATTGAAAATACCTTATAATGTAATGTAATATGCAGTGTATCATTGAAAATACCTTATAATGTAATGTAATATGCAGTGTATCATTGAAAATAACTTATAATATAATGTAATATGCAGTGTATCATTGAAAATACCTTATAATGTAACATAATATGCTGTGTGTTATTGAAAATACCTTATAATGTAATATGCAGTGTATCATTGAAAATACCTTATAATGTAATGTAATATGCAGTGTATCATTGAAAATACCTTATAATATAACGTAATATGCAGTGTATCATTGAAAATACCTTATAATGTAACGTAATATGCAGTGTATCATTGAAAATAACTTATAATATAATGTAATATGCAGTGTATCATTGAAAATACCTTATAATATATCGTAATATGCAGTGTATCAATGAAAATACCTTATAATATAACGTAATATGCAGTGTGTCATTGAAAATACCTAATAATACTATGTAATATGCAGTGTACCATTGAAAATTCCTTATAATGTAATGTAATATGCAGTGTATCATTGAAAATACCTTATAATGTAATGTAATATGCAGTGTATCATTGAAAATACCTTATAATATAACGTAATATGCAGTGTATCATTGAAAATACCTTATAATGTAACGTAATATGCAGTGTATCAATGAAAATAACTTATAATATATCGTAGTGTATCATTGAAAATACCTTATAATATAACGTAATATTCAGTGTATCATTGAAAATAGCTTATAATATAACGTAATATACAGTGTATCATTGAAAATACCTTATAATATAACGTGATATTTGCAGTCTATCATTGAAAATACCTTATTATATAAGGTAATATGCAGTCTATCAATGAAAATAACTTATAATATAACGTAATACGCAGTGTATCATTGAAAATACCTTATAATATAACGTAATATACAGTGTATCATTGAAAATACTTTAGAATATATCGTAATTTGTAGTGTATCATTGAAAATACCTTATAATATAACGTAATTTGTAGTGTATTATTGAAAATACCTTATAATATAAAGTAATATGCAGTGTATCATTGAAAATAGCTTATAATATAACGTAATTTGTAGTGTATTATTGAAAATACCTTATAATATAAAGTAATATGCAGTGTATCATTGAAAATAGCTTATAATATAACGTAATATGCAGTCTCCCATTGAAAATACATTATAAAATAATGTAATATGCAGTGTATCATTGAAAATAACTTATAATATAATGTAATATGCAGTGTATCATTGAAAATACTTTATAATATAACGTAATATGCAGTGATTCATTGAAAATACACTATAATGAAACGTAATATTTGCAGTCTGTCATTGAAAATACCTTATAATGTAATGTAATATGCAGAGTATCATTGAAAATACCTGATAATGTAACGTAGTTTGCAGTGTATCATTGAAAATACCTTATAATATTACGTAATATGCAGTGTATCATTGAAAATACCTTTTAATATAACATAATATGCTGTGTGTTATTGAAATTACCTAATAATATATCGTAATATGCAGTGTATCATTAATAATACCTTATAATATAGCATAATATGCAGTGTGTTATTGAAAATACCTTATAATGTAATGTAATATGCAGTGTATCATTGAAAATACCTTATAATATATCGTAATTTGTAGTGTATCATTGAAAATAGCTTATAATATAACGTAATATGCAGTCTCCCATTGAAAATACATTATAAAATAATGTAATATGCAGTGTATCATTGAAAATAACTTATAATATAATGTAATATGCAGTGTATCATTGAAAATACCTTATAATGTAACATAATATGCTGTGTGTTATTGAAAATACCTTATAATGTAATATGCAGTGTATCATTGAAAATACCTTATAATGTAATGTAATATGCAGTGTATCATTGAAAATACCTTATAATATAACGTAATATGCAGTGTATCATTGAAAATACCTTATAATATAACGTAATATACAGTGTATCATTGAAAATACTTTAGAATATATCGTAATTTGTAGTGTATCATTGAAAATACCTTATAATATAACGTAATTTGTAGTGTATTATTGAAAATACCTTATAATATAAAGTAATATGCAGTGTATCATTGAAAATACCTTATAATGTAATGTAATATGTACTGTATCATTGAAAATACTTTATAATATATCGTAATTTGTAGTGTGTCATTGAAAATACCTTATAATATAACGTAATTTGTAGTGTATCATTGAAAATACCTTATAATGTAATGTAATATGCAGTGTATCATTGAAAATACCTTATAATATAACGTAATATGCAGTGTATCATTGAAAACACATTATAATATGACGTGATATTTGCAGTCTATCATTGAAAATACCTTATTATATAAGGTAATATGCAGTCTATCAATGAAAATAACTTATAATATAACGTAATACGCAGTGTATCATTGAATATAGCTTATAATATAACGTAATATGCAGTGTATCATTGAAAATACCTTATAATATAACGTGATATTTGCAGTCTATCATTGAAAATACCTTATTATATAAGGTAATATGCAGTCTATCAATGAAAATAACTTATAATATAACGTAATACGCAGTGTATCATTGAAAATACCTTATAATATAACGTAATATACAGTGTATCATTGAAAATACTTTAGAATATATCGTAATTGTAGTGTATCATTGAAAATACCTTATAATATAACGTAATATGCAGTGATTCATTGAAAATACCTTATAATATAACGTAATATGCTGTGTATCATTGAAAATACCTTATAATATAACGTAATATGCAGTGTATCATTGAAAATACCTTATAATGTAATGTAATATGTACTGTATCATTGAAAATACTTTATAATATATCGTAATTTGTAGTGTGTCATTGAAAATACCTTATAATATAACGTAATTTGTAGTGTATCATTGAAAATACCTTATAATGTAATGTAATATGCAGTGTATCATTCAAAATACCTTATAATATAACGTAATATGCAGTGTATCATTGAAAATACCTTATAATATGACGTGATATTTGCAGTCTATCATTGAAAATACCTTATTATATAAGGTAATATGCAGTCTATCAATGAAAATAACTTATAATATAACGTAATACGCAGTGTATCATTGAATATAGCTTATAATATAACGTAATATGCAGTGTATCATTGAAAATACCTTATAATAGAACGTGATATTTGCAGTCTATCATTGGAAATACCTTATTATATAAGGTAATATGCAGTCTATCAATGAAAATAACTTATAATATAACGTAATACGCAGTGTATCATTGAAAATACCTTATAATATAACGTAATATACAGTGTATCATTGAAAATACTTTAGAATATATCGTAATTGTAGTGTATCATTGAAAATACCTTATAATATAACGTAATATGCAATGTATCATTGAAAATACTTTATAATATATCGTAATTTGTAGTGTATCATTGAAAATACCTTATAATATAACGTAATTTGTAGTGTATCATTGAAAATATATTATAATATAAAGTAAAATGCAGTGTATCATTGAAAATAGCTTATAATATAACGTAATATGCAGTGTATCATTGAAAATATCTTATAATATAACGTAATATGCAGTGTATCATTGAAAATATCTTATAATACAATGTAATATGCAGTCTATCATTGGAAATACCGTATAATATAACGTAATATGCAGTGTATCATTGAAAATACCTTATAATGTAACGTAATATGCAGTGTATCATTGAAAATAACTTATAATATAATGTAATATGCAGTGTATCATTGAAAATACCTTATAATATATCGTAATATGCAGTGTATCAATGAAAATACCTTATAATATAACGTAATATGCAGTGTGTCATTGAAAATACCTAATAATACTATGTAATATGCAGTGTATCATTGAATATACCTTATAATATAACGTAATAGGCAGTGTATCATTGAAAATACCTTATAATATATCGTAATATGCAGTGTACCATTGAAAATTCCTTATAATGTAATGTAATATGCAGTGTATCATTGAAAATACCTTATAATGTAATGTAATATGCAGTGTATCATTGAAAATACCTTATAATATAACGTAATATGCAGTGTATCATTGAAAATACCTTATAATGTAACGTAATATGCAGTGTATCAATGAAAATAACTTATAATATATCGTAGTGTATCATTGAAAATACCTTATAATATAACGTAATATTCAGTGTATCATTGAAAATAGCTTATAATATAACGTAATATGCAGTGTATCATTGAAAATACCTTATAATATAACGTGATATATGCAGTCTATCATTGAAAATACCTTATTATATAAGGTAATATGCAGTCTATCAATGAAAATAACTTATAATATAACGTAATACGCAGTGTATCATTGAAAATACCTTATAATATAACGTAATATACAGTGTATCATTGAAAATACTTTAGAATATATCGTAATTTGTAGTGTATCATTGAAAATACCTTATAATATAACGTAATTTGTAGTGTATTATTGAAAATACCTTATAATATAAAGTAATATGCAGTGTATCATTGAAAATAGCTTATAATATAACGTAATTTGTAGTGTATTATTGAAAATACCTTATAATATAAAGTAATATGCAGTGTATCATTGAAAATAGCTTATAATATAACGTAATATGCAGTCTCCCATTGAAAATACATTATAAAATAATGTAATATGCAGTGTATCATTGAAAATAACTTATAATATAATGTAATATGCAGTGTATCATTGAAAATACTTTATAATATAACGTAATATGCAGTGATTCATTGAAAATACACTATAATGAAACGTAATATTTGCAGTCTGTCATTGAAAATACCTTATAATATTACGTAATATGCAGTGTATCATTGAAAATACCTTATAATATAACATAATATGCAGTGTGTTATTGAAAATACCTTATAATGTAATGTAATATGCAGTGTATCATTGAAAATACCTTATAATGTAATGTAATGTGCAGTGTATCATTGAAAATACCTTATAATATAACGTAATATGCAGTGTATCATTGAAAATACCTTATAATATAACGTGATATTTGCAGTCTATCATTGAAAATACCTTATTATATATAGTAGTTTATCATTGAAAATACCTAATATATCGTAATATGCAGTGTATCATTAATAATACCTTATAATATAACATAATATGCAGTGTGTTATTGAAAATACCTTATAATGTAATGTAATATGCAGTGTATCATTGAAAATACCTTATAATATATCGTAATTTGTAGTGTATCATTGAAAATAGCTTATAATATAACGTAATATACAGTGTATCATTGAAAATACTTTAGAATATATCGTAATTTGTAGTGTATCATTGAAAATACCTTATAATATAACGTAATTTGTAGTGTATCATTGAAAATACCTTATAATGTAATGTAATATGCAGTGTATCATTGAAAATACCTTATAATATAACGTAATATGCAGTGTATCATTGAAAATACCTTATAATATGACGTGATATTTGCAGTCTATCATTGAAAATACCTTATTATATAAGGTAATATGCAGTCTATCAATGAAAATAACTTATAATATAACGTAATACGCAGTGTATCATTGAATATAGCTTATAATATAACGTAATATGCAGTGTATCATTGAAAATACCTTATAATATAACGTGATATTTGCAGTCTATCATTGGAAATACCTTATTATATAAGGTAATATGCAGTCTATCAATGAAAATAACTTATAATATAACGTAATACGCAGTGTATCATTGAAAATACCTTATAATATAACGTAATATACAGTGTATCATTGAAAATACTTTAGAATATATCGTAATTGTAGTGTATCATTGAAAATACCTTATAATGTAATGTAATATGCAGTGTATCATTGAAAATACCTTATAATATAACGTAATATGCAGTGTATCATTGAAAATACCTTATAATATAACGTGATATTTGCAGTCTATCATTGAAAATACCTTATTATATATAGTAGTTTATCATTGAAAATACCTAATATATCGTAATATGCAGTGTATCATTAATAATACCTTATAATATAACATAATATGCAGTGTGTTATTGAAAATACCTTATAATGTAATGTAATATGCAGTCTCCCATTGAAAATACATTATAAAATAATGTAATATGCAGTGTATCATTGAAAATAACTTATAATATAACGTGATATTTGCAGTCTATCATTGAAAATACCTTATTATATAAGGTAATATGCAGTCTATCAATGAAAATAACTTATAATATAACGTAATACGCAGTGTATCATTGAAAATACCTTATAATATAACGTAATATACAGTGTATCATTGAAAATACTTTAGAATATATCGTAATTTGTAGTGTATCATTGAAAATACCTTATAATATAACGTAATTTGTAGTGTATCATTGAAAATACCTTATAATATAAAGTAATATGCAGTGTATCATTGAAAATAGCTTATAATATAACGTAATATGCAGTCTCCCATTGAAAATACATTATAAAATAATGTAATATGCAGTGTATCATTGAAAATACCTTATAATATAACGTAATATGCTGTGTATCATTGAAAATACCTTATAATATAACGTAATATGCTGTGTATCATTGAAAATACCTTATAATATAACGTAATATGCAGTGTATCATTGAAAATACCTTATAATGGAACGTAATATGCAGTGTATCAATGAAAATAACTTATAATATATCGTAGTGTATCATTGAAAATACCTTATAATATAACGTAATATGCAATGTATCATTGAAAATACTTTATAATATATCGTAATTTGTAGTGTATCATTGAAAATACCTTATAATATAACGTAATTTGTAGTGTATCGTAGAAAATATATTATAATATAAAGTAAAATGCAGTGTATCATTGAAAATAGCTTATAATATAACGTAATATGCAGTGTATCATTGAAAATCCCTTATAATATAACGTAATATGCAGTGTATCATTGAAAATATCTTATAATACAATGTAATATGCAGTCTATCATTGGAAATACCGTATAATATAACGTAATATGCAGTGTATCATTGAAAATACCTTATAATATAACGTAATATCCAGTCTATCACTGAAAATACCTTATAATATAACGTAATATGCAGTGTATCATTGAAAATACCTTATAATATAACGTAATATGCTGTGTATCATTGAAAATACCTTATAATATAACGTAATATGCAGTGATTCATTGAAAATACCTTATAATATAACGTAATATTCAGTGTATCATTGAAAATACTTTAGAATATATCGTAATTTGTAGTGTATCATTGAAAATACCTTATAATATAACGTAATTTGTAGTGTATTATTGAAAATACCTTATAATATAAAGTAATATGCAGTGTATCATTGAAAATAGCTTATAATATAACGTAATATGCAGTCTCCCATTGAAAATACATTATAAAATAATGTAATATGCAGTGTATCATTGAAAATAACTTATAATATAATGTAATATGCAGTGTATCATTGAAAATACTTTATAATATAACGTAATATGCAGTGATTCATTGAAAATACATTATAATGAAACGTAATATTTGCAGTCTATCAATGAAAATACCTTATAATATAACGTAATATGCAGTGTATCATTGAAAATATCTTATAATATAACGTAATATGCAGTGTATCATTGAAAATATCTTATAATACAATGTAATATGCAGTCTATCATTGAAAATACCTTATAATGTAATGTAATGTGCAGTGTATCATTGAAAATACCTTATAATATAACGTAATATGCAGTGTATCATTGAAAATACCTTATAATATAACGTGATATTTGCAGTCTATCATTGAAAATACCTTATTATATATAGTAGTTTATCATTGAAAATACCTAATATATCGTAATATGCAGTGTATCATTAATAATACCTTATAATATAACATAATATGCAGTGTGTTATTGAAAATACCTTATAATGTAATGTAATATGCAGTGTATCATTGAAAATACCTTATAATATATCGTAATTTGTAGTGTATCATTGAAAATAGCTTATAATATAACGTAATATGCAGTGTATCATTGAAAATACCTTATAATATAACGTGATATTTGCAGTCTATCATTGAAAATACCTTATTATATATAGTAGTTTATCATTGAAAATACCTAATATATCGTAATATGCAGTGTATCATTAATAATACCTTATAATATAACATAATATGCAGTGTGTTATTGAAAATACCTTATAATGTAATGTAATATGCAGTGTATCATTGAAAATACCTTATAATATATCGTAATTTGTAGTGTATCATTGAAAATAGCTTATAATATAACGTAATATGCAGTCTCCCATTGAAAATACATTATAAAATAATGTAATATGCAGTGTATCATTGAAAATAACTTATAATATAACGTGATATTTGCAGTCTATCATTGAAAATACCTTATTATATAAGGTAATATGCAGTCTATCAATGAAAATAACTTATAATATAACGTAATACGCAGTGTATCATTGAAAATACCTTATAATATAACGTAATATACAGTGTATCATTGAAAATACTTTAGAATATATCGTAATTTGTAGTGTATCATTGAAAATACCTTATAATATAACGTAATTTGTAGTGTATTATTGAAAATACCTTATAATATAAAGTAATATGCAGTGTATCATTGAAAATAGCTTATAATATAACGTAATATGCAGTCTCCCATTGAAAATACATTATAAAATAATGTAATATGCAGTGTATCATTGAAAATACCTTATAATATAACGTAATATGCTGTGTATCATTGAAAATACCTTATAATATAACGTAATATGCAGTGTATCATTGAAAATACCTTATAATATAACGTAATATGCAGTGTATCATTGAAAATACCTTATAATGGAACGTAATATGCAGTGTATCAATGAAAATAACTTATAATATATCGTAGTGTATCATTGAAAATACCTTATAATATAACGTAATATGCAATGTATCATTGAAAATACTTTATAATATATCGTAATTTGTAGTGTATCATTGAAAATACCTTATAATATAACGTAATTTGTAGTGTATCGTAGAAAATATATTATAATATAAAGTAAAATGCAGTGTATCATTGAAAATAGCTTATAATATAACGTAATATGCAGTGTATCATTGAAAATCCCTTATAATATAACGTAATATGCAGTGTATCATTGAAAATATCTTATAATACAATGTAATATGCAGTCTATCATTGGAAATACCGTATAATATAACGTAATATGCAGTGTATCATTGAAAATACCTTATAATATAACGTAATATACAGTGTATCATTGAAAATACTTTAGAATATATCGTAATTTGTAGTGTATCATTGAAAATACCTTATAATATAACGTAATTTGTAGTGTATTATTGAAAATACCTTATAATATAAAGTAATATGCAGTGTATCATTGAAAATAGCTTATAATATAACGTAATTTGTAGTGTATTATTGAAAATACCTTATAATATAAAGTAATATGCAGTGTATCATTGAAAATAGCTTATAATATAACGTAATATGCAGTCTCCCATTGAAAATACATTATAAAATAATGTAATATGCAGTGTATCATTGAAAATAACTTATAATATAATGTAATATGCAGTGTATCATTGAAAATACTTTATAATATAACGTAATATGCAGTGATTCATTGAAAATACACTATAATGAAACGTAATATTTGCAGTCTGTCATTGAAAATACCTTATAATATTACGTAATATGCAGTGTATCATTGAAAATACCTTATAATATAACATAATATGCAGTGTGTTATTGAAAATACCTTATAATGTAATGTAATATGCAGTGTATCATTGAAAATACCTTATAATGTAATGTAATGTGCAGTGTATCATTGAAAATACCTTATAATATAACGTAATATGCAGTGTATCATTGAAAATACCTTATAATATAACGTGATATTTGCAGTCTATCATTGAAAATACCTTATTATATATAGTAGTTTATCATTGAAAATACCTAATATATCGTAATATGCAGTGTATCATTAATAATACCTTATAATATAACATAATATGCAGTGTGTTATTGAAAATACCTTATAATGTAATGTAATATGCAGTGTATCATTGAAAATACCTTATAATATATCGTAATTTGTAGTGTATCATTGAAAATAGCTTATAATATAACGTAATATACAGTGTATCATTGAAAATACTTTAGAATATATCGTAATTTGTAGTGTATCATTGAAAATACCTTATAATATAACGTAATTTGTAGTGTATCATTGAAAATACCTTATAATGTAATGTAATATGCAGTGTATCATTGAAAATACCTTATAATATAACGTAATATGCAGTGTATCATTGAAAATACCTTATAATATGACGTGATATTTGCAGTCTATCATTGAAAATACCTTATTATATAAGGTAATATGCAGTCTATCAATGAAAATAACTTATAATATAACGTAATACGCAGTGTATCATTGAAAATACCTTATAATATAACGTAATATGCAGTGTATCATTGAAAATACCTTATAATATAACGTGATATTTGCAGTCTATCATTGGAAATACCTTATTATATAAGGTAATATGCAGTCTATCAATGAAAATAACTTATAATATAACGTAATACGCAGTGTATCATTGAAAATACCTTATAATATAACGTAATATACAGTGTATCATTGAAAATACTTTAGAATATATCGTAATTGTAGTGTATCATTGAAAATACCTTATAATGTAATGTAATATGCAGTGTATCATTGAAAATACCTTATAATATAACGTAATATGCAGTGTATCATTGAAAATACCTTATAATATAACGTGATATTTGCAGTCTATCATTGAAAATACCTTATTATATGTAGTAGTTTATCATTGAAAATACCTAATATATCGTAATATGCAGTGTATCATTAATAATACCTTATAATATAACATAATATGCAGTGTGTTATTGAAAATACCTTATAATGTAATGTAATATGCAGTGTATCATTGAAAATACCTTATAATATATCGTAATTTGTAGTGTATCATTGAAAATAGCTTATAATATAACGTAATATGCAGTCTCCCATTGAAAATACATTATAAAATAATGTAATATGCAGTGTATCATTGAAAATAACTTATAATATAACGTGATATTTGCAGTCTATCATTGAAAATACCTTATTATATAAGGTAATATGCAGTCTATCAATGAAAATAACTTATAATATAACGTAATACGCAGTGTATCATTGAAAATACCTTATAATATAACGTAATATACAGTGTATCATTGAAAATACTTTAGAATATATCGTAATTTGTAGTGTATCATTGAAAATACCTTATAATATAACGTAATTTGTAGTGTATCATTGAAAATACCTTATAATATAAAGTAATATGCAGTGTATCATTGAAAATAGCTTATAATATAACGTAATATGCAGTCTCCCATTGAAAATACATTATAAAATAATGTAATATGCAGTGTATCATTGAAAATACCTTATAATATAACGTAATATGCTGTGTATCATTGAAAATACCTTATAATATAACGTAATATGCTGTGTATCATTGAAAATACCTTATAATATAACGTAATATGCAGTGTATCATTGAAAATACCTTATAATGGAACGTAATATGCAGTGTATCAATGAAAATAACTTATAATATATCGTAGTGTATCATTGAAAATACCTTATAATATAACGTAATATGCAATGTATCATTGAAAATACTTTATAATATATCGTAATTTGTAGTGTATCATTGAAAATACCTTATAATATAACGTAATTTGTAGTGTATCGTAGAAAATATATTATAATATAAAGTAAAATGCAGTGTATCATTGAAAATAGCTTATAATATAACGTAATATGCAGTGTATCATTGAAAATCCCTTATAATATAACGTAATATGCAGTGTATCATTGAAAATATCTTATAATACAATGTAATATGCAGTCTATCATTGGAAATACCGTATAATATAACGTAATATGCAGTGTATCATTGAAAATACCTTATAATATAACGTAATATCCAGTCTATCACTGAAAATACCTTATAATATAACGTAATATGCAGTGTATCATTGAAAATACCTTATAATATAACGTAATATGCTGTGTATCATTGAAAATACCTTATAATATAACGTAATATGCAGTGATTCATTGAAAATACCTTATAATATAACGTAATATTCAGTGTATCATTGAAAATACTTTAGAATATATCGTAATTTGTAGTGTATCATTGAAAATACCTTATAATATAACGTAATTTGTAGTGTATTATTGAAAATACCTTATAATATAAAGTAATATGCAGTGTATCATTGAAAATAGCTTATAATATAACGTAATATGCAGTCTCCCATTGAAAATACATTATAAAATAATGTAATATGCAGTGTATCATTGAAAATAACTTATAATATAATGTAATATGCAGTGTATCATTGAAAATACTTTATAATATAACGTAATATGCAGTGATTCATTGAAAATACATTATAATGAAACGTAATATTTGCAGTCTGTCATTGAAAATACCTTATAATATAACGTAATATGCAGTGTATCATTGAAAATATCTTATAATATAACGTAATATGCAGTGTATCATTGAAAATATCTTATAATACAATGTAATATGCAGTCTATCATTGGAAATACCGTATAATATAACGTAATATGCAGTGTATCATTGAAAATACCTTATAATGTAATGTAATATGCAGTGTATCATTGAAAATACCTTATAATATAACGTAATATGCAGTGTATCATTGAAAATACCTTATAATGTAACGTAATATGCAGTGTATCAATGAAAATAACTTATAATATATCGTAGTGTATCATTGAAAATACCTTATAATATAACGTAATATTCAGTGTATCATTGAAAATAGCTTATAATATAACGTAATATGCAGTGTATCATTGAAAATACCTTATAATATAACGTGATATTTGCAGTCTATCATTGAAAATACCTTATTATATAAGGTAATATGCAGTCTATCAATGAAAATAACTTATAATATAACGTAATACGCAGTGTATCATTGAAAATACCTTATAATATAACGTAATATACAGTGTATCATTGAAAATACTTTAGAATATATCGTAATTTGTAGTGTATCATTGAAAATACCTTATAATATAACGTAATTTGTAGTGTATTATTGAAAATACCTTATAATATAAAGTAATATGCAGTGTATCATTGAAAATAGCTTATAATATAACGTAATTTGTAGTGTATTATTGAAAATACCTTATAATATAAAGTAATATGCAGTGTATCATTGAAAATAGCTTATAATATAACGTAATATGCAGTCTCCCATTGAAAATACATTATAAAATAATGTAATATGCAGTGTATCATTGAAAATAACTTATAATATAATGTAATATGCAGTGTATCATTGAAAATACTTTATAATATAACGTAATATGCAGTGATTCATTGAAAATACACTATAATGAAACGTAATATTTGCAGTCTGTCATTGAAAATACCTTATAATATTACGTAATATGCAGTGTATCATTGAAAATACCTTATAATGTAACGTAATATGCAGTGTATCAATGAAAATAACTTATAATATATCGTAGTGTATCATTGAAAATACCTTATAATATAACATAATATGCAGTGTGTTATTGAAAATACCTTATAATGTAATGTAATATGCAGTGTATCATTGAAAATACCTTATAATGTAATGTAATGTGCAGTGTATCATTGAAAATACCTTATAATATAACGTAATATGCAGTGTATCATTGAAAATACCTTATAATATAACGTGATATTTGCAGTCTATCATTGAAAATACCTTATTATATATAGTAGTTTATCATTGAAAATACCTAATATATCGTAATATGCAGTGTATCATTAATAATACCTTATAATATAACATAATATGCAGTGTGTTATTGAAAATACCTTATAATGTAATGTAATATGCAGTGTATCATTGAAAATACCTTATAATATATCGTAATTTGTAGTGTATCATTGAAAATAGCTTATAATATAACGTAATATACAGTGTATCATTGAAAATACTTTAGAATATATCGTAATTTGTAGTGTATCATTGAAAATACCTTATAATATAACGTAATTTGTAGTGTATTATTGAAAATACCTTATAATATAAAGTAATATGCAGTGTATCATTGAAAATAGCTTATAATATAACGTAATATGCAGTCTCCCATTGAAAATACATTATAAAATAATGTAATATGCAGTGTATCATTGAAAATACCTTATAATATAACGTGATATTTGCAGTCTATCATTGAAAATACCTTATTATATAAGGTAATATGCATTCTATCAATGAAAATAACTTATAATATAACGTGATATTTGCAGTCTATCATTGAAAATACCTTATTATATAAGGTAATATGCAGTCTATCAATGAAAATAACTTATAATATAACGTAATACTCAGTGTATCATTGAAAATACCTTATAATATAACGTAATATACAGTGTATCATTGAAAATACTTTAGAATATATCGTAATTGTAGTGTATCATTGAAAATACCTTATAATATAACGTAATATGCAGTGATTCATTGAAAATACCTTATAATATAACGTAATATGCTGTGTATCATTGAAAATACCTTATAATATAACGCAATATGCAGTGTATCATTGAAAATACCTTATAATGTAATGTAATATGTACTGTATCATTGAAAATACTTTATAATATATCGTAATTTGTAGTGTGTCATTGAAAATACCTTATAATATAACGTAATTTGTAGTGTATCATTGAAAATACCTTATAATGTAATGTAATATGCAGTGTATCATTGAAAATACCTTATAATATAACGTAATATGCAGTGTATCATTGAAAATACCTTATAATATGACGTGATATTTGCAGTCTATCATTGAAAATACCTTATTATATAAGGTAATATGCAGTCTATCAATGAAAATAACTTATAATATAACGTAATACGCAGTGTATCATTGAATATAGCTTATAATATAACGTAATATGCAGTGTATCATTGAAAATACCTTATAATATAACGTGATATTTGCAGTCTATCATTGGAAATACCTTATTATATAAGGTAATATGCAGTCTATCAATGAAAATAACTTATAATATAACGTAATACGCAGTGTATCATTGAAAATACCTTATAATATAACGTAATATACAGTGTATCATTGAAAATACTTTAGAATATATCGTAATTGTAGTGTATCATTGAAAATACCTTATAATGTAATGTAATATGCAGTGTATCATTGAAAATACCTTATAATATAACGTAATATGCAGTGTATCATTGAAAATACCTTATAATATAACGTGATATTTGCAGTCTATCATTGAAAATACCTTATTATATATAGTAGTTTATCATTGAAAATACCTAATATATCGTAATATGCAGTGTATCATTAATAATACCTTATAATATAACATAATATGCAGTGTGTTATTGAAAATACCTTATAATGTAATGTAATATGCAGTGTATCATTGAAAATACCTTATAATATATCGTAATTTGTAGTGTATCATTGAAAATAGCTTATAATATAACGTAATATGCAGTCTCCCATTGAAAATACATTATAAAATAATGTAATATGCAGTGTATCATTGAAAATAACTTATAATATAACGTGATATTTGCAGTCTATCATTGAAAATACCTTATTATATAAGGTAATATGCAGTCTATCAATGAAAATAACTTATAATATAACGTAATACGCAGTGTATCATTGAAAATACCTTATAATATAACGTAATATACAGTGTATCATTGAAAATACTTTAGAATATATCGTAATTTGTAGTGTATCATTGAAAATACCTTATAATATAACGTAATTTGTAGTGTATTATTGAAAATACCTTATAATATAAAGTAATATGCAGTGTATCATTGAAAATAGCTTATAATATAACGTAATATGCAGTCTCCCATTGAAAATACATTATAAAATAATGTAATATGCAGTGTATCATTGAAAATACCTTATAATATAACGTAATATGTTGTGTATCATTGAAAATACCTTATAATATAACGTAATATGCATTGTATCATTGAAAATACCTTATAATATAACGTAATATGCAGTGTATCATTGAAAATACCTTATAATGGAACGTAATATGCAGTGTATCAATGAAAATAACTTATAATATATCGTAGTGTATCATTGAAAATACCTTATAATATAACGTAATATGCAATGTATCATTGAAAATACTTTATAATATATCGTAATTTGTAGTGTATCATTGAAAATACCTTATAATATAACGTAATTTGTAGTGTATCGTAGAAAATATATTATAATATAAAGTAAAATGCAGTGTATCATTGAAAATAGCTTATAATATAACGTAATATGCAGTGTATCATTGAAAATCCCTTATAATATAACGTAATATGCAGTGTATCATTGAAAATAGCTTATAATACAATGTAATATGCAGTCTATCATTGGAAATACCGTATAATATAACGTAATATGCAGTGTATCATTGAAAATACCTTATAATATAACGTAATATCCAGTCTATCACTGAAAATACCTTATAATATAACGTAATATGCAGTGTATCATTGAAAATACCTTATAATATAACGTAATATGCTGTGTATCATTGAAAATACCTTATAATATAACGTAATATGCAGTGATTCATTGAAAATACCTTATAATATAACGTAATATTCAGTGTATCATTGAAAATACTTTAGAATATATCGTAATTTGTAGTGTATCATTGAAAATACCTTATAATATAACGTAATTTGTAGTGTATTATTGAAAATACCTTATAATATAAAGTAATATGCAGTGTATCATTGAAAATAGCTTATAATATAACGTAATATGCAGTCTCCCATTGAAAATACATTATAAAATAATGTAATATGCAGTGTATCATTGAAAATAACTTATAATATAATGTAATATGCAGTGTATCATTGAAAATACTTTATAATATAACGTAATATGCAGTGATTCATTGAAAATACATTATAATGAAACGTAATATTTGCAGTCTGTCATTGAAAATACCTTATAATGTAATGTAATATGCAGTGTATCATTGAAAATACCTGATAATGTAACGTAGTATGCAGTGTGTTATTGAAAATACCTTATAATGTAATGTAATATGCAGTGTATCATTGAAAATACCTTATAATGTAATGTAATATGCAGTGTATCATTGAAAATACCTTATAATATGACGTGATATTTGCAGTCTATCATTGAAAATACCTTATTATATAAGGTAATATGCAGTCTATCAATGAAAATAACTTATAATATAACGTAATACGCAGTGTATCATTGAATATAGCTTATAATATAACGTAATATGCAGTGTATCATTGAAATAAAATACCTTATAATGTAATGTAATATGTACTGTATCATTGAAAATACTTTATAATATATCGTAATTTGTAGTGTGTCATTGAAAATACCTTATAATATAACGTAATTTGTTGTGTATCATTGAAAATACCTTATAATGTAATGTAATATGCAGTGTATCATTGAAAATAGCTTATAATATAACGTAATATGCAGTGTATCATTGAAAATACCTTATAATATAACGTAATATGCAGTGTATCATTGAAAATATCTTATAATACAATGTAATATGCAGTCTATCATTGGAAATACCGTATAATATAACGTAATATGCAGTGTATCATTGAAAATACCTTATAATATAATGTAATATGTACTGTATCATTTAAAATTCCTTATAATATAACGTAATATGCAGTGATTCATTGAAAATACCTTATAATATAACGTAATATGCTGTGTATCATTGAAAATACCTTATAATATAACGTAATATGCAGTGATTCATTGAAAATACCTTATAATATAACGTGATATTTGCAGTCTATCATTGAAAATACCTTATTATATAAGGTAATATGCAGTGTATCATTGAAAATACCTTATAATGTAACGTAATATGCAGTGTATCAATGAAAATAACTTATAATATATTGTAGTGTATCATTTAAAATTCCTTATAATATAACGTAATATGCAGTGATTCATTGAAAATAGCTTATAATATAACGTAATATGCAGTGTATCATTGAAAATACCTTATAATATAACGTGATATTTGCAGTCTATCATTGAAAATACCTTATTATATAAGGTAATATGCAGTCTATCAATGAAAATACCTTAGAATATATGGTAATTCTAGTCTATCAATGAAAATGCCTTATAATATGAAGTAATATGCAGTGTATCATTGAAAATACCTTATAATATATCGTAATTTGTAGTGTATCATTGAAAATACCTTATAATATAACGTAATATGCAGTGTATCACTGAAAATACCTTATAATATAACGTAATATGCGGTGTATCCGTGAAAATACCTTATGATATAAGGTAATATGCAGTGTATCATTGAAAATACCTTAGAATATATGGTAATTCTAGTCTATCAATGAAAATACCTTATAAAATAACGTAATATGCAGTGTATCATGGAAAATACCTTATAATATATCGTAATTTGTAGCGTATCATTGAAAATACCTTAGAATATATGGTAATTCTAGTCTATCAATGAAAATACCTTATAATATAACGTAATATGCAGTGTATCATTGAAAATACCTTATAATATATCGTAATTTGTAGTGTATCATTGAAAATACCTTATAATATAGCATAATATGCAGTGTGTTATTGAAAATACCTTATAATGTAATGTAATATGCAGTGTATCATAGAAAATACCTTATAATGTAATGTAATATGCAGTGTATCATTGAAAATACCTTATAATATAACGTAATATGCAGTGTATCATTGAAAATACCTTATAATATAACGTGATATTTGCAGTCTATCATTGAAAATACCTTATTATATGTAGTAGTTTATCATTGAAAATACCTAATATATCGTAATATGCAGTGTATCATTAATAATACCTTATAATATAACATAATATGCAGTGTGTTATTGAAAATACCTTATAATGTAATGTAATATGCAGTGTATCATTGAAAATACCTTATAATATATCGTAATTTGTAGTGTATCATTGAAAATACCTTATAATATAACGTAATTTGTAGTGTATTATTGAAAATACCTTATAATATAACGTAATATACAGTGTATCATTGAAAATACTTTAGAATATATCGTAATTGTAGTGTATTATTGAAAGTACCTTATAATATAACGTAATATACAGTGTATCATTGAAAATACTTTAGAATATATCGTAATTGTAGTGTATCATTGAAAATACCTTATAATATAACGTAATATGCAGTGTATCATTGAAAATACCTTATAATATAACATAATATGCTGTGTGTTATTGAAATTACCTAATAATATATCGTAATATGCAGTATATCATTGATAATACCTTATAATATAACGTAATATGCAGTGTATCATTGAAAATACCTTATAATATAACATAATATGCTGTGTGTTATTGAAATTACCTAATAATATATCGTAATATGCAGTGTATCATTGATAATACCTTATAATATAACGTAATATGCAGTGTGTTATTGAAAATACCTTATAATGTAATGTAATATGCAGTGTATCATTGAAAATACCTTATAATATATCGTAATTTGTAGTGTATCATTGAAAATACCTTATAATATAACGTAATTTGTAGTGTATTATTGAAAATACCTTATAATATAACGTAATATACAGTGTATCATTGAAAATACTTTAGAATATATCGTAATTGTAGTGTATTATTGAAAATACCTTATAATATAACGTAATATACAGTGTATCATTGAAAATACTTTAGAATATATCGTAATTGTAGTGTATCATTGAAAATACCTTATAATATAACGTAATATGCAGTGTATCATTGAAAATACCTTATAATATAACATAATATGCTGTGTGTTATTGAAATTACCTAATAATATATCGTAATATGCAGTGTATCATTGAAAATACCTTATAATATAACGTAATATGCAGTGTATCATTGAAAATACCTTATAATATAACATAATATGCTGTGTGTTATTGAAATTACCTAATAATATATCGTAATATGCAGTGTATCATTGATAATACCTTATAATATAACGTAATATGCAGTATATCATTGAAAATACTTTATAATATAACATAATATGCTGTGTGTTATTGAAATTACCTAATAATATATCGTAATATGCAGTGTATCATTGATAATACCTTATAATATAACATAATATGCAGTGTGTTATTGAAAATACCTTATAATGTAATGTAATATGCAGTGTATCATTGAAAATACCTTATAATGTAATGTAATATGCAATGTATCATTGAAAATACCTTATAATATAACGTGATATTTGCAGTCTATCATTGAAAATACCTTATTATATAAGGTAATATGCAGTCTATCAATGAAAATAACTTATAATATAACGTAATACGCAGTGTATCATTGAAAATACCTTATAATATAACGTAATATGCAATGTATCATTGAAAATACTTTAGAATATATCGTAATTTGTAGTGTATCATTGAAAATAAATTATAATATAACGTAATTTGTAGTGTATCATTGAAAATATATTATAATATAAAGTAAAATGCAGTGTATCATTGAAAATACCTTATAATATAACGTAATATGCAGTGATTCATTGAAAATACCTTATAATATAACGTAATATGCTGTGTATCATTGAAAATACCTTATAATATAACGTAATATGCAGTCTCCCATTGAAAATACATTATAAAATAATGTAATATGCAGTGTATCATTGAAAATAACTTATAATTTAATGTAATATGCAGTGTATCATTGAAAATACATTATAATGAAACGTAATATTTGCAGTGTATCATTGAAAATACATTATAATGAAACGTAATATTTGCAGTCCGTCATTGAAAATACCTGATAATGTAACGTAGTATGCAGTGTATCATTGAAAATACCTTATAATATTACGTAATATGCAGTGTATCATTGAAAATACCTTATAATATAACATAATATGCTGTGTGTTATTGAAATTACCTAATAATATATCGTAATATGCAGTGTATCATTGATAATACCTTATAATATAACGTAATATGCAGTGTATCATTGAAAATACTTTATAATATAACATAATATGCTGTGTGTTATTGAAATTACCTAATAATATATC
Organism: Lasioglossum lativentre; assembly: GCA_916610255.1. Taxonomy (NCBI): domain Eukaryota; kingdom Metazoa; phylum Arthropoda; class Insecta; order Hymenoptera; family Halictidae; genus Lasioglossum; species Lasioglossum lativentre. The sequence continues at coordinate 61,455 of CAKAJI010000092.1, forward strand.
GTAATATGCAGTGTATCATTGATAATACCTTATAATATAACATAATATGCAGTGTGTTATTGAAAATACCTTATAATGTAATGTAATATGCAGTGTATCATTGAAGATACCTTATAATGTAATGTAATATGCAGTGTATCATTGAAAATACCTTATAATATAACGTGATATTTGCAGTCTATCATTGAAAATACCTTATTATATAAGGTAATATACAGTCTATCAATGAAAATAACTTATAATATAACGTAATATGCAGTGTATCATTGAAAATACCTCATAATATAACGTAATATGCAGTGTATCATTGAAAACATCTTATAATATAACGTCATTTGCAGTGTATCATTGAAAATACATATAATATAACGTAATATGCAGTGTATCATTGAAAATACCTTATGATATAACGTAATATGCAGTGTATCATTGAAAATACCTTATAATATATGGTAATTTGTAGTGTATCAATGAAAATACTTTATAATATAACGTAATATGCAGTGTATCATTGAAAATACCATATAATATAACGTAATATGCAGTGTATCATGGAAAAAAACCATATAATATAACGTAATATGCAGTGTATCATAGAAAGTACCATATAATATATCGTAATATATAGTTTATCATTGAAAATACTTTATAATATAACGTAATATGCAGTGTATCATTGAAAATACCATATAATATAACGTAATATGCAGTGTATCATTGAAAATACCTTATAATAAAACGTAATATGCTGTGTATCATTGAAAATACCTTAGAATATATGGTAATTCTAGTCTATCAATGAAAAAACCTTATAGTACACCGTAATATGCAGTGTATCATTGAAAATACCTCATAATATAACGTAATATGCAGTGTATCATTGAAAATACCTTATAATATAACGTAATATGCAGTGTATCATTGAAAATACCTTATAATGTAATGTAATATGTACTGTATCATTGAAAATACTTTATAATATATCGTAATTTGTAGTGTGTCATTGAAAATACCTTATAATATAACGTAATTTGTAGTGTATCATTGAAAATACCTTATAATGTAATGTAATATGCAGTGTATCATTGAAAATACCTTATAATATATCGTAATTTGTAGTGTATCATTGAAAATAGCTTATAATATAACGTAATATGCAGTCTCCCATTGAAAATACATTATAAAATAATGTAATATGCAGTGTATCATTGAAAATAACTTATAATATAATGTAATATGCAGTGTATCATTGAAAATACCTTATAATGTAACATAATATGCTGTGTGTTATTGAAAATACCTTATAATGTAATATGCAGTGTATCATTGAAAATACCTTATAATGTAATGTAATATGCAGTGTATCATTGAAAATACCTTATAATATAACGTAATATGCTGTGTATCATTGAAAATACCTTATAATATAACGTAATATGCAGTGTATCATTGAAAATACCTTATAATGTAATGTAATATGTACTGTATCATTGAAAATACTTTATAATATATCGTAATTTGTAGTGTGTCATTGAAAATACCTTATAATATAACGTAATTTGTAGTGTATCATTGAAAATACCTTATAATGTAATGTAATATGCAGTGTATCATTGAAAATACCTTATAATATAACGTAATATGCAGTGTATCATTGAAAACACATTATAATATGACGTGATATTTGCAGTCTATCATTGAAAATACCTTATTATATAAGGTAATATGCAGTCTATCAATGAAAATAACTTATAATATAACGTAATACGCAGTGTATCATTGAATATAGCTTATAATATAACGTAATATGCAGTGTATCATTGAAAATACCTTATAATATAACGTGATATTTGCAGTCTATCATTGAAAATACCTTATTATATAAGGTAATATGCAGTCTATCAATGAAAATAACTTATAATATAACGTAATACGCAGTGTATCATTGAAAATACCTTATAATATAACGTAATATGCAGTGTATCATTGAAAATACTTTAGAATATATCGTAATTGTAGTGTATCATTGAAAATACCTTATAATATAACGTAATACGCAGTGTATCATTGAAAATACTTTATAATATATCGTAATTTGTAGTGTATCATTGAAAATACCTTATAATATAACGTAATATGCAGTGATTCATTGAAAATACATTATAATGAAACGTAATATTTGCAGTCTGTCATTGAAAATACCTTATAATGTAATGTAATATGCAGTGTATCATTGAAAATACCTGATAATGTAACGTAGTATGCAGTGTATCATTGAAAATACCTTATAATATTACGTAATATGCAGTGTATCATTGAAAATACCTTATAATATAACATAATATGCTGTGTGTTATTGAAATTACCTAATAATATATCGTAATATACAGTGTATCATTAATAATACCTTATAATATAGCATAATATGCAGTGTGTTATTGAAAATACCTTAGAATGTAATGTAATATGCAGTGTATCATTGAAAATACCTGATAATGTAACGTAGTATGCAGTGTATCATTGAAAATACCTTATAATATTACGTAATATGCAGTGTATCATTGAAAATACCTTATAATATAACATAATATGCTGTGTGTTATTGAAATTACCTAATAATATATCGTAATATGCAGTGTATCATTAATAATACCTTATAATATAGCATAATATGCAGTGTGTTATTGAAAATACCTTATAATGTAATGTAATATGCAGTGTATCATTGAAAATACCTTATAATGTAATGTAATATGCAGTGTATCATTGAAAATACCTTATAATATAACGTAATATGCAGTGTATCATTGAAAATACCTTATAATATAACGTGATATTTGCAGTCTATCATTGAAAATACCTTATTATATGTAGTAGTTTATCATTGAAAATACCTAATATATCGTAATATGCAGTGTATCATTAATAATACCTTATAATATAACATAATATGCAGTGTGTTATTGAAAATACCTTATAATGTAATGTAATATGCAGTGTATCATTGAAAATACCTTATAATATATCGTAATTTGTAGTGTATCATTGAAAATACCTTATAATATAACGTAATTTGTAGTGTATTATTGAAAATACCTTATAATATAACGTAATATACAGTGTATCATTGAAAATACTTTAGAATATATCGTAATTGTAGTGTATTATTGAAAATACCTTATAATATAACGTAATATACAGTGTATCATTGAAAATACTTTAGAATATATCGTAATTGTAGTGTATCATTGAAAATACCTTATAATATAACGTAATATGCAGTGTATCATTGAAAATACCTTATAATATAACATAATATGCTGTGTGTTATTGAAATTACCTAATAATATATCGTAATATGCAGTGTATCATTGATAATACCTTATAATATAACGTAATATGCAGTGTATCATTGAAAATACCTTATAATATAACATAATATGCTGTGTGTTATTGAAATTACCTAATAATATATCGTAATATGCAGTGTATCATTGATAATACCTTATAATATAACGTAATATGCAGTATATCATTGAAAATACTTTATAATATAACATAATATGCTGTGTGTTATTGAAATTACCTAATAATATATCGTAATATGCAGTGTATCATTGATAATACCTTATAATATAACATAATATGCAGTGTGTTATTGAAAATACCTTATAATGTAATGTAATATGCAGTGTATCATTGAAAATACCTTATAATGTAATGTAATATGCAATGTATCATTGAAAATACCTTATAATATAACGTGATATTTGCAGTCTATCATTGAAAATACCTTATTATATAAGGTAATATGCAGTCTATCAATGAAAATAACTTATAATATAACGTAATACGCAGTGTATCATTGAAAATACCTTATAATATAACGTAATATGCAATGTATCATTGAAAATACTTTAGAATATATCGTAATTTGTAGTGTATCATTGAAAATAAATTATAATATAACGTAATTTGTAGTGTATCATTGAAAATATATTATAATATAAAGTAAAATGCAGTGTATCATTGAAAATACCTTATAATATAACGTAATATGCAGTGATTCATTGAAAATACCTTATAATATAACGTAATATGCTGTGTATCATTGAAAATACCTTATAATATAACGTAATATGCAGTCTCCCATTGAAAATACATTATAAAATAATGTAATATGCAGTGTATCATTGAAAATAACTTATAATTTAATGTAATATGCAGTGTATCATTGAAAATACATTATAATGAAACGTAATATTTGCAGTGTATCATTGAAAATACATTATAATGAAACGTAATATTTGCAGTCCGTCATTGAAAATACCTGATAATGTAACGTAGTATGCAGTGTATCATTGAAAATACCTTATAATATTACGTAATATGCAGTGTATCATTGAAAATACCTTATAATATAACATAATATGCTGTGTGTTATTGAAATTACCTAATAATATATCGTAATATGCAGTGTATCATTGATAATACCTTATAATATAACGTAATATGCAGTGTATCATTGAAAATACCTTATAATATAACATAATATGCTGTGTGTTATTGAAATTACCTAATAATATATCGTAATATGCAGTGTATCATTGATAATACCTTATAATATAACATAATATGCAGTGTGTTATTGAAAATACCTTATAATGTAATGTAATATGCAGTGTATCATTGAAGATACCTTATAATGTAATGTAATATGCAGTGTATCATTGAAAATACCTTATAATATAACGTGATATTTGCAGTCTATCATTGAAAATACCTTATTATATAAGGTAATATACAGTCTATCAATGAAAATAACTTATAATATAACGTAATATGCAGTGTATCATTGAAAATACCTCATAATATAACGTAATATGCAGTGTATCATTGAAAACATCTTATAATATAACGTCATTTGCAGTGTATCATTGAAAATACATATAATATAACGTAATATGCAGTGTATCATTGAAAATACCTTATGATATAACGTAATATGCAGTGTATCATTGAAAATACCTTATAATATATGGTAATTTGTAGTGTATCAATGAAAATACTTTATAATATAACGTAATATGCAGTGTATCATTGAAAATACCATATAATATAACGTAATATGCAGTGTATCATGGAAAAAAACCATATAATATAACGTAATATGCAGTGTATCATAGAAAGTACCATATAATATATCGTAATATATAGTTTATCATTGAAAATACTTTATAATATAACGTAATATGCAGTGTATCATTGAAAATACCATATAATATAACGTAATATGCAGTGTATCATTGAAAATACCTTATAATAAAACGTAATATGCAGTGTATCATTGAAAATACCTTAGAATATATGGTAATTCTAGTCTATCAATGAAAAAACCTTATAGTACACCGTAATATGCAGTGTATCATTGAAAATACCTCATAATATAACGTAATATGCAGTGTATCATTGAAAATACCTTATAATATAACGTAATATGCAGTGTATCATTGAAAATACCTTATAATGTAATGTAATATGTACTGTATCATTGAAAATACTTTATAATATATCGTAATTTGTAGTGTGTCATTGAAAATACCTTATAATATAACGTAATTTGTAGTGTATCATTGAAAATACCTTATAATGTAATGTAATATGCAGTGTATCATTGAAAATACCTTATAATATATCGTAATTTGTAGTGTATCATTGAAAATAGCTTATAATATAACGTAATATGCAGTCTCCCATTGAAAATACATTATAAAATAATGTAATATGCAGTGTATCATTGAAAATAACTTATAATATAATGTAATATGCAGTGTATCATTGAAAATACCTTATAATGTAACATAATATGCTGTGTGTTATTGAAAATACCTTATAATGTAATATGCAGTGTATCATTGAAAATACCTTATAATGTAATGTAATATGCAGTGTATCATTGAAAATACCTTATAATATAACGTAATATGCTGTGTATCATTGAAAATACCTTATAATATAACGTAATATGCAGTGTATCATTGAAAATACCTTATAATGTAATGTAATATGTACTGTATCATTGAAAATACTTTATAATATATCGTAATTTGTAGTGTGTCATTGAAAATACCTTATAATATAACGTAATTTGTAGTGTATCATTGAAAATACCTTATAATGTAATGTAATATGCAGTGTATCATTGAAAATACCTTATAATATAACGTAATATGCAGTGTATCATTGAAAACACATTATAATATGACGTGATATTTGCAGTCTATCATTGAAAATACCTTATTATATAAGGTAATATGCAGTCTATCAATGAAAATAACTTATAATATAACGTAATACGCAGTGTATCATTGAATATAGCTTATAATATAACGTAATATGCAGTGTATCATTGAAAATACCTTATAATATAACGTGATATTTGCAGTCTATCATTGAAAATACCTTATTATATAAGGTGATATGCAGTCTATCAATGAAAATAACTTATAATATAACGTAATACGCAGTGTATCATTGAAAATACCTTATAATATAACGTAATATGCAGTGTATCATTGAAAATACTTTAGAATATATCGTAATTGTAGTGTATCATTGAAAATACCTTATAATATAACGTAATATGCAATGTATCATTGAAAATACTTTATAATATATCGTAATTTGTAGTGTATCATTGAAAATACCTTATAATATAACGTAATTTGTAGTGTATCATTGAAAATATATTATAATATAAAGTAAAATGCAGTGTATCATTGAAAATAGCTTATAATATAACGTAATATGCAGTGTATCATTGAAAATACCTTATAATATAACGTAATATGCAGTGTATCATTGAAAATATCTTATAATACAATGTAATATGCAGTCTATCATTGGAAATACCGTATAATATAACGTAATATGCAGTGTATCATTGAAAATACCTTATAATATAATGTAATATGTACTGTATCATTTAAAATTCCTTATCATATAACGTAATATGCAGTGTATCATTGAAAATAGCTTATAATATAACGTAATATGCAGTCTCCCATTGAAAATACATTATAAAATAATGTAATATGCATTGTATCATTGAAAATAACTTATAATATAATGTAATATGCAGTGTATCATTGAAAATACTTTATAATATAACGTAATATGCAGTGATTCATTGAAAATACATTATAATGAAACGTAATATTTGCAGTCTGTCATTGAAAATACCTTATAATGTAATGTAATATGCAGTGTATCATTGAAAATACCTGATAATGTAACGTAGTATGCAGTGTATCATTGAAAATACCTTATAATATTACGTAATATGCAGTGTATCATTGAAAATACCTTATAATATAACATAATATGCTGTGTGTTATTGAAATTACCTAATAATATATCGTAATATACAGTGTATCATTAATAATACCTTATAATATAGCATAATATGCAGTGTGTTATTGAAAATACCTTAGAATGTAATGTAATATGCAGTGTATCATTGAAAATACCTGATAATGTAACGTAGTATGCAGTGTATCATTGAAAATACCTTATAATATTACGTAATATGCAGTGTATCATTGAAAATACCTTATAATATAACATAATATGCTGTGTGTTATTGAAATTACCTAATAATATATCGTAATATGCAGTGTATCATTAATAATACCTTATAATATAGCATAATATGCAGTGTGTTATTGAAAATACCTTATAATGTAATGTAATATGCAGTGTATCATTGAAAATACCTTATAATGTAATGTAATATGCAGTGTATCATTGAAAATACCTTATAATATAACGTAATATGCAGTGTATCATTGAAAATACCTTATAATATAACGTGATATTTGCAGTCTATCATTGAAAATACCTTATTATATGTAGTAGTTTATCATTGAAAATACCTAATATATCGTAATATGCAGTGTATCATTAATAATACCTTATAATATAACATAATATGCAGTGTGTTATTGAAAATACCTTATAATGTAATGTAATATGCAGTGTATCATTGAAAATACCTTATAATATATCGTAATTTGTAGTGTATCATTGAAAATACCTTATAATATAACGTAATTTGTAGTGTATCATTGAAAATACCTTATAATATAACGTAATATACAGTGTATCATTGAAAATACTTTAGAATATATCGTAATTGTAGTGTATTATTGAAAATACCTTATAATATAACGTAATATACAGTGTATCATTGAAAATACTTTAGAATATATCGTAATTGTAGTGTATCATTGAAAATACCTTATAATATAACGTAATATGCAGTGTATCATTGAAAATACCTTATAATATAACATAATATGCTGTGTGTTATTGAAATTACCTAATAATATATCGTAATATGCAGTGTATCATTGATAATACCTTATAATATAACGTAATATGCAGTGTATCATTGAAAATACCTTATAATATAACATAATATGCTGTGTGTTATTGAAATTACCTAATAATATATCGTAATATGCAGTGTATCATTGATAATACCTTATAATATAACGTAATATGCAGTGTGTTATTGAAAATACCTTATAATGTAATGTAATATGCAGTGTATCATTGAAAATACCTTATAATATATCGTAATTTGTAGTGTATCATTGAAAATACCTTATAATATAACGTAATTTGTAGTGTATTATTGAAAATACCTTATAATATAACGTAATATACAGTGTATCATTGAAAATACTTTAGAATATATCGTAATTGTAGTGTATTATTGAAAGTACCTTATAATATAACGTAATATACAGTGTATCATTGAAAATACTTTAGAATATATCGTAATTGTAGTGTATCATTGAAAATACCTTATAATATAACGTAATATGCAGTGTATCATTGAAAATACCTTATAATATAACATAATATGCTGTGTGTTATTGAAATTACCTAATAATATATCGTAATATGCAGTGTATCATTGATAATACCTTATAATATAACGTAATATGCAGTGTATCATTGAAAATACCTTATAATATAACATAATATGCTGTGTGTTATTGAAATTACCTAATAATATATCGTAATATGCAGTGTATCATTGATAATACCTTATAATATAACGTAATATGCAGTATATCATTGAAAATACTTTATAATATAACATAATATGCTGTGTGTTATTGAAATTACCTAATAATATATCGTAATATGCAGTGTATCATTGATAATACCTTATAATATAACGTAATATGCAGTGTGTTATTGAAAATACCTTATAATGTAATGTAATATGCAGTGTATCATTGAAAATACCTTATAATGTAATGTAATATGCAATGTATCATTGAAAATACCTTATAATATAACGTGATATTTGCAGTCTATCATTGAAAATACCTTATTTTATAAGGTAATATGCAGTCTATCAATGAAAATAACTTATAATATAACGTAATACGCAGTGTATCATTGAAAATACCTTATAATATAACGTAATATGCAATGTATCATTGAAAATACTTTAGAATATATCGTAATTTGTAGTGTATCATTGAAAATAAATTATAATATAACGTAATTTGTAGTGTATCATTGAAAATATATTATAATATAAAGTAAAATGCAGTGTATCATTGAAAATACCTTATAATATAACGTAATATGCTGTGTATCATTGAAAATACCTTATAATATAACGTAATATGCAGTCTCCCATTGAAAATACATTATAAAATAATGTAATATGCAGTGTATCATTGAAAATAACTTATAATTTAATGTAATATGCAGTGTATCATTGAAAATACTTTATAATATAACGTAATATGCAGTGATTCATTGAAAATACATTATAATGAAACGTAATATTTGCAGTCTGTCATTGAAAATACCTTATAATGTAATGTAATATGCAGTGTATCATTGAAAATAACTTATAATATAATGTAATATGCAGTGTATCATTGAAAATACTTTATAATATAACGTAATATGCAGTGTATCATTGAAAATACATTATAATGAAACGTAATATTTGCAGTGTATCATTGAAAATACATTATAATGAAACGTAATATTTGCAGTCCGTCATTGAAAATACCTGATAATGTAACGTAGTATGCAGTGTATCATTGAAAATACCTTATAATATTACGTAATATGCAGTGTATCATTGAAAATACCTTATAATATAACATAATATGCTGTGTGTTATTGAAATTACCTAATAATATATCGTAATATGCAGTGTATCATTGATAATACCTTATAATATAACGTAATATGCAGTGTATCATTGAAAATACTTTATAATATAACATAATATGCTGTGTGTTATTGAAATTACCTAATAATATATCGTAATATGCAGTGTATCATTGATAATACCTTATAATATAACATAATATGCAGTGTGTTATTGAAAATACCTTATAATGTAATGTAATATGCAGTGTATCATTGAAGATACCTTATAATGTAATGTAATATGCAGTGTATCATTGAAAATACCTTATAATATAACGTGATATTTGCAGTCTATCATTGAAAATACCTTATTATATAAGGTAATATACAGTCTATCAATGAAAATAACTTATAATATAACGTAATACGCAGTGTATCATTGAAAATACCTCATAATATAACGTAATATGCAGTGTATCATTGAAAACATCTTATAATATAACGTCATTTGCAGTGTATCATTGAAAATACATATAATATAACGTAATATGCAGTGTATCATAGAAAATACCTTATGATATAACGTAATATGCAGTGTATCATTGAAAATACCTTATAATATATGGTAATTTGTAGTGTATCAATGAAAATACTTTATAATATAACGTAATATGCAGTGTATCATTGAAAATACCATATAATATAACGTAATATGCAGTGTATCATGGAAAAAAACCATATAATATAACGTAATATGCAGTGTATCATAGAAAGTACCATATAATATATCGTAATATATAGTTTATCATTGAAAATACTTTATAATATAACGTAATATGCAGTGTATCATTGAAAATACCATATAATATAACGTAATATGCAGTGTATCATTGAAAATACCTTATAATAAAACGTAATATGCTGTGTATCATTGAAAATACCTTAGAATATATGGTAATTCTAGTCTATCAATGAAAAAACCTTATAGTACACCGTAATATGCAGTGTATCATTGAAAATACCTCATAATATAACGTAATATGCAGTGTATCATTGAAAATACCTTATAATATAACATAATATGCTGTGTGTTATTGAAATTACCTAATAATATATCGTAATATGCAGTGTATCATTGATAATACCTTATAATATAACGTAATATGCAGTGTATCATTGAAAATACTTTATAATATAACATAATATGCTGTGTGTTATTGAAATTACCTAATAATATATCGTAATATGCAGTGTATCATTGATAATACCTTATAATATAACATAATATGCAGTGTGTTATTGAAAATACCTTATAATGTAATGTAATATGCAGTGTATCATTGAAAATACCTTATAATGTAATGTAATATGCAGTGTATCATTGAAAATACCTTATAATATAACGTGATATTTGCAGTCTATCATTGAAAATACCTTATTATATAAGGTAATATGCAGTCTATCAATGAAAATAACTTATAATATAACGTAATACGCAGTGTATCATTGAAAATACCTTATAATATAACGTAATATGCAATGTATCATTGAAAATACTTTAGAATATATCGTAACGTAATTTTATAATATAACGTAATTTGTAGTGTATCATTGAAAATATATTATAATATAAAGTAAAATGCAGTGTATCATTGAAAATACCTTATAATATAACGTAATATGCAGTGATTCATTGAAAATACCTTATAATATAACGTAATATGCTGTGTATCATTGAAAATAGCTTATAATATAACGTAATATGCAGTCTCCCATTGAAAATACATTATAAAATAATGTAATATGCAGTGTATCATTGAAAATAACTTATAATTTAATGTAATATGCAGTGTATCATTGAAAATACTTTATAATATAACGTAATATGCAGTGATTCATTGAAAATACATTATAATGAAACGTAATATTTGCAGTCTGTCATTGAAAATACCTTATAATGTAATGTAATATGCAGTGTATCATTGAAAATAACTTATAATATAATGTAATATGCAGTGTATCATTGAAAATACTTTATAATATAACGTAATATGCAGTGTATCATTGAAAATACATTATAATGAAACGTAATATTTGCAGTGTATCATTGAAAATACATTATAATGAAACGTAATATTTGCAGTCCGTCATTGAAAATACCTGATAATGTAACGTAGTATGCAGTGTATCATTGAAAATACCTTATAATATTACGTAATATGCAGTGTATCATTGAAAATACCTTATAATATAACATAATATGCTGTGTGTTATTGAAATTACCTAATAATATATCGTAATATGCAGTGTATCATTGATAATACCTTATAATATAACGTAATATGCAGTGTATCATTGAAAATACTTTATAATATAACATAATATGCTGTGTGTTATTGAAATTACCTAATAATATATCGTAATATGCAGTGTATCATTGATAATACCTTATAATATAACATAATATGCAGTGTGTTATTGAAAATACCTTATAATGTAATGTAATATGCAGTGTATCATTGAAGATACCTTATAATGTAATGTAATATGCAGTGTATCATTGAAAATACCTTATAATATAACGTGATATTTGCAGTCTATTATTGAAAATACCTTATTATATAAGGTAATATACAGTCTATCAATGAAAATAACTTATAATATAACGTAATACGCAGTGTATCATTGAAAATACCTCATAATATAACGTAATATGCAGTGTATCATTGAAAACATCTTATAATATAACGTCATTTGCAGTGTATCATTGAAAATATATATAATATAACGTAATATGCAGTGTATCATTGAAAATACCTTATGATATAACGTAATATGCAGTGTATCATTGAAAATTCCTTATAATATATGGTAATTTGTAGTGTATCATTGAAAATACCTTATAATATAACGTAATATGCAGTGTATCATTGAAAATACCATATAATATAACGTAATATGCAGTGTATCATGGAAAAAAACCATATAATATAACGTAATATGCAGTGTATCATAGAAAGTACCATATAATATATCGTAATATATAGTTTATCATTGAAAATACTTTATAATATAACGTAATATGCAGTGTATCATTGAAAATACCATATAATATAACGTAATATGCAGTGTATCATTGAAAATACCTTATAATAAAACGTAATATGCTGTGTATCATTGAAAATACCTTAGAATATATGGTAATTCTAGTCTATCAATGAAAAAACCTTATAGTACACCGTAATATGCAGTGTATCATTGAAAATACCTCATAATATAACGTAATATGCAGTGTATCATTGAAAACATCTTATAATATAACGTCATATGCAGTGTATCATTGAAAATGCCTTATAATATAACGTAATATGCAGTGTATCATTGAAAATACCTTATGATATAACGTAATATGCAGTGTATCATTGAAAATACCTTATAATATATGGTAATTTGTAGTGTATCAATGAAAATACTTTATAATATAACGTAATATGCAGTGTATCATTGAAAATACCATATAATATAACGTAATATGCAGTGTATCATGGAAAAAAACCATATAATATAACGTAATATGCAGTGTATCATAGAAAGTACCATATAATATATCGTAATATATAGTTTATCATTGAAAATACTTTATAATATAACGTAATATGCAGTGTATCATTGAAAATACCTTATAATATAACGTAATATGCAGTGTATCATTGAAAATACTTTAGAATATATCGTAACGTAATTTTATAATATAACGTAATTTGTAGTGTATCATTGAAAATATATTATAATATAAAGTAAAATGCAGTGTATCATTGAAAATACCTTATAATATAACGTAATATGCAGTGATTCATTGAAAATACCTTATAATATAACGTAATATGCTGTGTATCATTGAAAATAGCTTATAATATAACGTAATATGCAGTCTCCCATTGAAAATACATTATAAAATAATGTAATATGCAGTGTATCATTGAAAATAACTTATAATTTAATGTAATATGCAGTGTATCATTGAAAATACTTTATAATATAACGTAATATGCAGTGATTCATTGAAAATACATTATAATGAAACGTAATATTTGCAGTCCGTCATTGAAAATACCTGATAATGTAACGTAGTATGCAGTGTATCATTGAAAATACCTTATAATATTACGTAATATGCAGTGTATCATTGAAAATACCTTATAATATAACATAATATGCTGTGTGTTATTGAAATTACCTAATAATATATCGTAATATGCAGTGTATCATTGATAATACCTTATAATATAACGTAATATGCAGTGTATCATTGAAAATACTTTATAATATAACATAATATGCTGTGTGTTATTGAAATTACCTAATAATATATCGTAATATGCAGTGTATCATTGATAATACCTTATAATATAACATAATATGCAGTGTGTTATTGAAAATACCTTATAATGTAATGTAATATGCAGTGTATCATTGAAGATACCTTATAATGTAATGTAATATGCAGTGTATCATTGAAAATACCTTATAATATAACGTGATATTTGCAGTCTATTATTGAAAATACCTTATTATATAAGGTAATATACAGTCTATCAATGAAAATAACTTATAATATAACGTAATACGCAGTGTATCATTGAAAATACCTCATAATATAACGTAATATGCAGTGTATCATTGAAAACATCTTATAATATAACGTCATTTGCAGTGTATCATTGAAAATATATATAATATAACGTAATATGCAGTGTATCATTGAAAATACCTTATGATATAACGTAATATGCAGTGTATCATTGAAAATTCCTTATAATATATGGTAATTTGTAGTGTATCATTGAAAATACCTTATAATATAACGTAATATGCAGTGTATCATTGAAAATACCATATAATATAACGTAATATGCAGTGTATCATGGAAAAAAACCATATAATATAACGTAATATGCAGTGTATCATAGAAAGTACCATATAATATATCGTAATATATAGTTTATCATTGAAAATACTTTATAATATAACGTAATATGCAGTGTATCATTGAAAATACCATATAATATAACGTAATATGCAGTGTATCATTGAAAATACCTTATAATAAAACGTAATATGCTGTGTATCATTGAAAATACCTTAGAATATATGGTAATTCTAGTCTATCAATGAAAAAACCTTATAGTACACCGTAATATGCAGTGTATCATTGAAAATACCTCATAATATAACGTAATATGCAGTGTATCATTGAAAACATCTTATAATATAACGTAATATGCAGTGTATCATTGAAAATACTTTATAATATAACATAATATGCTGTGTGTTATTGAAATTACCTAATAATATATCGTAATATGCAGTGTATCATTGATAATACCTTATAATATAACATAATATGCAGTGTGTTATTGAAAATACCTTATAATGTAATGTAATATGCAGTGTATCATTGAAGATACCTTATAATGTAATGTAATATGCAGTGTATCATTGAAAATACCTTATAATATAACGTGATATTTGCAGTCTATTATTGAAAATACCTTATTATATAAGGTAATATACAGTCTATCAATGAAAATAACTTATAATATAACGTAATATGCAGTGTATCATTGAAAATACCTTATGATATAACGTAATATGCAGTGTATCATTGAAAATTCCTTATAATATATGGTAATTTGTAGTGTATCATTGAAAATACCTTATAATATAACGTAATATGCAGTGTATCATTGAAAATACCATATAATATAACGTAATATGCAGTGTATCATGGAAAAAAAACCATATAATATAACGTAATATGCAGTGTATCATAGAAAGTACCATATAATATATCGTAATATATAGTTTATCATTGAAAATACTTTATAATATAACGTAATATGCAGTGTATCATTGAAAATACCATATAATATAACGTAATATGCAGTGTATCATTGAAAATACCTTATAATAAAACGTAATATGCTGTGTATCATTGAAAATACCTTAGAATATATGGTAATTCTAGTCTATCAATGAAAAAACCTTATAGTACACCGTAATATGCAGTGTATCATTGAAAATACCTCATAATATAACGTAATATGCAGTGTATCATTGAAAACATCTTATAATATAACGTCATATGCAGTGTATCATTGAAAATACCTTATAATATAACGTAATATGCAGTGTATCATTGAAAATACCTTATGATATAATGTAATATGCAGTGTATCATTGAAAATACCTTATAATATATGGTAATTTGTAGTGTATCAATGAAAATACCTTATAATATAACGTAATATGCAGTGTATCATTGAAAATACCATATAATATATCGTAATATATAGTTTATCATTGAAAATACTTTATAATATAACGTAATATGCAGTGTATCATTGAAAATACCATATAATATAACGTAATATGCAGTGTATCATTGAAAATACCTTATAATAAAACGTAATATGCAGTGTATCATTGAAAATACCTTGGAATATATGGTAATTCTAGTCTATCAATGAAAATATCTTATAATACAACGTAATATGCAGTGTATCATTGAAAATACCATATAGTATAACGTAATATGCAGTGCATCATTGAAAATACCTTATAATATAACGTAATATGCAGTGTATCATTGAAAATACCTTAGAATATATGGTAATTCTTGTCTATCTATGAAAATACCTTATAATACAACGTAATATGCAGTGTATCATTGAAAATACCTTATAATATAACGTAATATGCAGTGTATCATTGAAAATACTTTATGATATAACGTAATATGCAGTGTATCATTGAAAATACCTTATAATAAAACGTAATATGCAGTGTATCATTGAAAATACCTTAGAATAAAGGGTAATTCTAGTCTATCATTGAAAATACCTTATAATATATCGTAATTTGTAGTGTATCATTGAAAATACCATATAGTATAACGTAATATGCAGTGCATCATTGAAAATACCTCATAATATAACGTAATATGCAGTGTATCATTGAAAACATCTTATAATATAACGTCATTTGCAGTGTATCATTGAAAATACATATAATATAACGTAATATGCAGTGTATCATTGAAAATACCTTATGATATAATGTAATATGCAGTGTATCATTGAAAATACCTTATAATATATGGTAATTTGTAGTGTATCAATGAAAATACCTTATAATATAACGTAATATGCAGTGTATCATTGAAAATACCATATAATATAACGTAATATGCAGTGTATCATTGAAAATACCATATAATATAACGTAATATGCAGTGTATCATTGAAAATACCTTATAATAAATCGTAATATGCAGTGTATCATTGAAAATACCTCATAATATAACGTAATATGCAGTGTATCATTGAAAACATCTTATAATATAACGTCATATGCAGTGTATCATTGAAAATACCTTATAATATAACGTAATATGCAGTGTATCATTGAAAATACCTTATGATATAATGTAATATGCAGTGTATCATTGAAAATACCTTATAATATATGGTAATTTGTAGTGTATCAATGAAAATACCTTATAATATAACGTAATATGCAGTGTATCATTGAAAATACCATATAATATATCGTAATATATAGTTTATCATTGAAAATACTTTATAATATAACGTAATATGCAGTGTATCATTGAAAATACCATATAATATAACGTAATATGCAGTGTATCATTGAAAATACCTTATAATAAAACGTAATATGCAGTGTATCATTGAAAATACCTTGGAATATATGGTAATTCTAGTCTATCAATGAAAATACCTTATAATACAACGTAATATGCAGTGTATCATTGAAAATACCTTATAATATATCGTAATTTGTAGTGTATCATTGAAAATACCATATAGTATAACGTAATATGCAGTGCATCATTGAAAATACCTTATAATATAACGTAATATGCAGTGTATCATTGAAAATACCTTAGAATATAGGGTAATTCTAGTCTGTCAATGAAAATACCTTATAATACAACGTAATATGCAGTGTATCACTGAAAATACCTTATAATATATCGTAATTTGTAGTGTATCATTGAAAATACCATATAGTATAACGTAATATGCAGTGCATCATTGAAAATACCTTAAAATATATCGTAATTTGCAGTGTATCATTGAAAATACCTTAGAATATATGGTAATTCTTGTCTATCTATGAAAATACCTTATAATACAACGTAATATGCAGTGTATCATTGAAAATACCTTATAATATATCGTAATTTGTAGTGTATCATTGAAAATACCATATAGTATAACGTAATATGCAGTGCATCATTGAAAATACCTCATAATATAACGTAATATGCAGTGTATCATTGAAAACATCTTATAATATAACGTCATTTGCAGTGTATCATTGAAAATACATATAATATAACGTAATATGCAGTGTATCATTGAAAATACCTTATGATATAATGTAATATGCAGTGTATCATTGAAAATACCTTATAATATATGGTAATTTGTAGTGTATCAATGAAAATACCTTATAATATAACGTAATATGCAGTGTATCATTGAAAATACCATATAATATATCGTAATATATAGTTTATCATTGAAAATACTTTATAATATAACGTAATATGCAGTGTATCATTGAAAATACCATATAATATAACGTAATATGCAGTGTATCATTGAAAATACCTTATAATAAAACGTAATATGAAGTGTATCATTGAAAATACCTTAGAATATATGGTAATTCTAGTCTATCAATGAAAAAACCTTATAGTACACCGTAATATGCAGTGTATCATTGAAAATACCTCATAATATAACGTAATATGCAGTGTATCATTGAAAACATCTTATAATATAACGTCATATGCAGTGTATCATTGAAAATACTTTATAATATAACGTAATATGCAGTGTATCATTGAAAATACCTTATGATATAATGTAATATGCAGTGTATCATTGAAAATACCTTATAATATATGGTAATTTGTAGTGTATCAATGAAAATACCTTATAATATAACGTAATATGCAGTGTATCATTAAAAATACCATATAATATATCGTAATATATAGTTTATCATTGAAAATACTTTATAATATAACGTAATATGCAGTGTATCATTGAAAATACCATATAATATAACGTAATATGCAGTGTATCATTGAAAATACCTTATAATAAAACGTAATATGCAGTGTATCATTGAAAATACCTTGGAATATATGGTAATTCTAGTCTATCAATGAAAATACCTTATAATACAACGTAATATGCAGTGTATCATTGAAAATACCTTATAATATATCGTAATTTGTAGTGTATCATTGAAAATACCATATAGTATAACGTAATATGCAGTGCATCATTGAAAATACCTTATAATATAACGTAATATGCACTGTATCATTGAAAATACCTTATAATATAACGTAATATGCAGTGTATCATTGAAAATACTTTATGATATAACGTAATATGCAGTGTATCATTGAAATTACCTTATAATAAAACGTAATATGCAGTGTATCATTGAAAATACCTTAGAATATAGGGAAATTCTAGTCTATCAATGAAAATACCTTATAATACAACGTAATATGCAGTGTATCATTGAAAATACCTTATAATATATCGTAATTTGTAGTGTATCATTGAAAATACCATATAGTATAACGTAATATGCAGTGCATCATTGAAAATACCTTATAATATATCGTAATTGGTAGTGTATCATTGAAAATACCATATAGTATAACGTAATATGCAGTGCATCATTGAAAATACCTTATAATATAACGTAATATGCAGTGTATCATTGAAAATACCTTAGAATATATGGTAATTCTTGTCTATCTATGAAAATACCTTATAATACAACGTAATATGCAGTGTATCATTGAAAATACCTTATAATATATCGTAATTTGTAGTGTATCATTGAAAATACCATATAGTATAACGTAATATGCAGTGCATCATTGAAAATACCTTATAATATATCGTAATTTGTAGTGTATCATTGAAAATACCATATAGTATAACGTAATATGCAGTGCATCATTGAAAATACCTTATAATATAACGTAATATGCAGTGTATCATTGAAAATACCTTAGAATATATGGTAATTCTTGTCTATCTATGAAAATACCTTATAATACAACGTAATATGCAGTGTATCATTGAAAATACCTTATAATATATCGTAATTTGTAGTGTATCATTGAAAATACCATATAGTATAACGTAATATGCAGTGCATCATTGAAAATACCTCATAATATAACGTAATATGCAGTGTATCATTGAAAACATCTTATAATATAACGTCATTTGCAGTGTATCATTGAAAATACATATAATATAACGTAATATGCAGTGTATCATTGAAAATACCTTATGATATAATGTAATATGCAGTGTATCATTGAAAATACCTTATAATATATGGTAATTTGTAGTGTATCAATGAAAATACCTTATAATATAACGTAATATGCAGTGTATCATTGAAAATACCATATAATATATCGTAATATATAGTTTATCATTGAAAATACTTTATAATATAACGTAATATGCAGTGTATCATTGAAAATACCATATAATATAACGTAATATGCAGTGTATCATTGAAAATACCTTATAATAAAACGTAATATGAAGTGTATCATTGAAAATACCTTAGAATATATGGTAATTCTAGTCTATCAATGAAAAAACCTTATAGTACACCGTAATATGCAGTGTATCATTGAAAATACCTCATAATATAACGTAATATGCAGTGTATCATTGAAAACATCTTATAATATAACGTCATATGCAGTGTATCATTGAAAATACTTTATAATATAACGTAATATGCAGTGTATCATTGAAAATACCTTATGATATAATGTAATATGCAGTGTATCATTGAAAATACCTTATAATATATGGTAATTTGTAGTGTATCAATGAAAATACCTTATAATATAACGTAATATGCAGTGTATCATTAAAAATACCATATAATATATCGTAATATATAGTTTATCATTGAAAATACTTTATAATATAACGTAATATGCAGTGTATCATTGAAAATACCATATAATATAACGTAATATGCAGTGTATCATTGAAAATACCTTATAATAAAACGTAATATGCAGTGTATCATTGAAAATACCTTGGAATATATGGTAATTCTAGTCTATCAATGAAAATACCTTATAATACAACGTAATATGCAGTGTATCATTGAAAATACCTTATAATATATCGTAATTTGTAGTGTATCATTAAAAATACCATATAGTATAACGTAATATGCAGTGCATCATTGAAAATACCTTATAATATAACGTAATATGCACTGTATCATTGAAAATACCTTATAATATAACGTAATATGCAGTGTATCATTGAAAATACTTTATGATATAACGTAATATGCAGTGTATCATTGAAAATACCTTATAATAAAACGTAATATGCAGTGTATCATTGAAAATACCTTAGAATATAGGGAAATTCTAGTCTATCAATGAAAATACCTTATAATACAACGTAATATGCAGTGTATCATTGAAAATACCTTATAATATATCGTAATTTGTAGTGTATCATTGAAAATACCATATAGTATAACGTAATATGCAGTGCATCATTGAAAATACCTTATAATATATCGTAATTGGTAGTGTATCATTGAAAATACCATATAGTATAACGTAATATGCAGTGCATCATTGAAAATACCTTATAATATAACGTAATATGCAGTGTATCATTGAAAATACCTTAGAATATATGGTAATTCTTGTCTATCTATGAAAATACCTTCTAATACAACGTAATATGCAGTGTATCATTGAAAATACCTTATAATATATCGTAATTTGTAGTGTATCATTGAAAATACCATATAGTATAACGTAATATGCAGTGCATCATTGAAAATACCTCATAATATAACGTAATATGCAGTGTATCATTGAAAACATCTTATAATATAACGTCATTTGCAGTGTATCATTGAAAATACATATAATATAACGTAATATGCAGTGTATCATTGAAAATACCTTATGATATAATGTAATATGCAGTGTATCATTGAAAATACCTTGGAATATATGGTAATTCTAGTCTATCAATGAAAATACCTTATAATACAACGTAATATGCAGTGTCATTGAAAATACCTTATAATATAACGTAATATGCAGTGTATCATTGAAAATACTTTATGATATAACGTAATGTGCAGTGTATCATTGAAAATACCTTATAATAAAACGTAATATGCAGTGTATCATTGAAAATACCTTAGAATATAGGGTAATTCTAGTCTATCAATGAAAATACCTTATAATACAACGTAATATGCAGTGTATCATTGAAAATACCTTATAATATATCGTAATTTGTAGTGTATCATTGAAAATACCATATAGTATAACGTAATATGCAGTGCATCATTGAAATACCTTATAATATATCGTAATTTGTAGTGTATCATTGAAAATACCATATAGTATAACGTAATATGCAGTGCATCATTGAAAATACCTTATAATATAACGTAATATGCAGTGTATCATTGAAAATACCTTAGAATATATGGTAATTCTTGTCTATCTATGAAAATACCTTATAATACAACGTAATATGCAGTGTATCATTGAAAATACCTTATAATATATCGTAATTTGTAGTGTATCATTGAAAATACCATATAGTATAACGTAATATGCAGTGCATCATTGAAAATACCTCATAATATAACGTAATATGCAGTGTATCATTGAAAACATCTTATAATATAACGTCATTTGCAGTGTATCATTGAAAATACATATAATATAACGTAATATGCAGTGTATCATTGAAAATACCTTATGATATAATGTAATATGCAGTGTATCATTGAAAATACCTTATAATATATGGTAATTTGTAGTGTATCAATGAAAATACCTTATAATATAACGTAATATGCAGTGTATCATTGAAAATACCATATAATATATCGTAATATATAGTTTATCATTGAAAATACTTTATAATATAACGTAATATGCAGTGTATCATTGAAAATACCATATAATATAACGTAATATGCAGTGTATCATTGAAAATACCTTATAATAAAACGTAATATGCAGTGTATCATTGAAAATACCTCAGAATATATGGTAATTCTAGTCTATCAATGAAAAAACCTTATAATACAACGTAATATGCAGTGTATCATTGAAAATACCTTATAATATATCGTAATTTGTAGTGTATCATTGAAAATACCATATAGTATAACGTAATATGCAGTGCATCATTGAAAATACCTTATAATATAACGTAATATGCAGTGTATCATTGAAAATACCTTGTAATATTACGTAATATGCAGTGTATCATTGAAAATACCTTATGATATAACGTAATATGCAGTGTATCATTGAAAATACCTTATAATATAACATAATATGCAGTGTATCATTGAAAATACCTTATGATATAATGTAATATGCAGTGTATCATTGAAAATACCTTATAATATATGGTAATTTGTAGTGTATCAATGAAAATACCTTATAATATAACGTAATATGCAGTGTATCATTGAAAATACCATATAATATATCGTAATATATAGTTTATCATTGAAAATACTTTATAATATAACGTAATATGCAGTGTATCATTGAAAATACCATATAATATAACGTAATATGCAGTGTATCATTGAAAATACCTTATAATAAAACGTAATATGCAGTGTATCATTGAAAATACCTCAGAATATATGGTAATTCTAGTCTATCAATGAAAAAACCTTATAATACAACGTAATATGCAGTGTATCATTGAAAATACCTTATAATATATCGTAATTTGTAGTGTATCATTGAAAATACCATATAGTATAACGTAATATGCAGTGCATCATTGAAAATACCTTATAATATAACGTAATATGCAGTGTATCATTGAAAATACCTTGTAATATTACGTAATATGCAGTGTATCATTGAAAATACCTTATGATATAACGTAATATGCAGTGTATCATTGAAAATACCTTATAATATAACATAATATGCAGTGTATCATTGAAAATACCTTATGATATAATGTAATATGCAGTGTATCATTGAAAATACCTTATAATATATGGTAATTTGTAGTGTATCAATGAAAATACCTTATAATATAACGTAATATGCAGTGTATCATTGAAAATACCATATAATATATCGTAATATATAGTTTATCATTGAAAATACTTTATAATATAACGTAATATGCAGTGTATCATTGAAAATACCATATAATATAACGTAATATGCAGTGTATCATTGAAAATACCTTATAATAAAACGTAATATGCAGTGTATCATTGAAAATACCTTGGAATATATGGTAATTCTAGTCTATCAATGAAAATACCTTATAATACAACGTAATATGCAGTGTATCATTGAAAATACCTTATAATATATCGTAATTTGTAGTGTATCATTGAAAATACCATATAGTATAACGTAATATGCAGTGCATCATTGAAAATACCTTATAATATAACGTAATATGCAGTGTATCATTGAAAATACCTTAGAATATAGGGTAATTCTAGTCTGTCAATGAAAATACCTTATAATACAACGTAATATGCAGTGTATCATTGAAAATACCTTATAATATATCGTAATTTGTAGTGTATCATTGAAAATACCATATAGTATAACGTAATATGCAGTGCATCATTGAAAATACCTTAAAATATATCGTAATTTGCAGTGTATCATTGAAAATACCTTAGAATATATGGTAATTCTTGTCTATCTATGAAAATACCTTATAATACAACGTAATATGCAGTGTATCATTGAAAATACCTTATAATATATCGTAATTTGTAGTGTATCATTGAAAATACCATATAGTATAACGTAATATGCAGTGCATCATTGAAAATACCTCATAATATAACGTAATATGCAGTGTATCATTGAAAACATCTTATAATATAACGTCATTTGCAGTGTATCATTGAAAATACATATAATATAACGTAATATGCAGTGTATCATTGAAAATACCTTATGATATAATGTAATATGCAGTGTATCATTGAAAATACCTTATAATATATGGTAATTTGTAGTGTATCAATGAAAATACCTTATAATATAACGTAATATGCAGTGTATCATTGAAAATACCATATAATATATCGTAATATATAGTTTATCATTGAAAATACTTTATAATATAACGTAATATGCAGTGTATCATTGAAAATACCATATAATATAACGTAATATGCAGTGTATCATTGATAATACCTTATAATAAAACGTAAATTGCAGTGTATCATTGAAAATACCATATAATATAACGTAATATGCAGTGTATCATTGAAAATACCATATAATATAACGTAATATGCAGTGTATCATTGAAAATACCTTATAATAAAACGTAATATGAAGTGTATCATTGAAAATACCTTAGAATATATGGTAATTCTAGTCTATCAATGAAAAAACCTTATAGTACACCGTAATATGCAGTGTATCATTGAAAATACCTCATAATATAACGTAATATGCAGTGTATCATTGAATATACCTTATAATAAAACGTAATATGCAGTGTATCATTGAAGATACCTTGGAATATATGGTAATTCTAGTCTATCAATGAAAATACCTTATAATACAACGTAATATGCAGTGTATCATTGAAAATACCTTATAATATATCGTAATTTGTAGTGTATCATTGAAAATACCATATAGTATAACGTAATATGCAGTGCATCATTGAAAATACCTTATAATATAACGTAATATGCACTGTATCATTGAAAATACCTTATAATATAACGTAATATGCAGTGTATCATTGAAAATACTTTATGATATAACGTAATATGCAGTGTATCATTGAAAATACCTTATAATAAAACGTAATATGCAGTGTATCATTGAAAATACCTTAGAATATAGGGAAATTCTAGTCTATCAATGAAAATACCTTATAATACAACGTAATATGCAGTGTATCATTGAAAATACCTTATAATATATCGTAATTTGTAGTGTATCATTGAAAATACCATATAGTATAACGTAATATGCAGTGCATCATTGAAAATACCTTATAATATATCGTAATTGGTAGTGTATCATTGAAAATACCATATAGTATAACGTAATATGCAGTGCATCATTGAAAATACCTTATAATACAACGTAATATGCAGTGTATCATTGAAAATACCTTATAATATATCGTAATTTGTAGTGTATCATTGAAAATACCATATAGTATAACGTAATATGCAGTGCATCATTGAAAATACCTCATAATATAACGTAATATGCAGTGTATCATTGAAAACATCTTATAATATAACGTCATTTGCAGTGTATCATTGAAAATACATATAATATAACGTAATATGCAGTGTATCATTGAAAATACCTTATGATATAACGTAATATGCAGTGTATCATTGAAAATACCTTATAATATAACATAATATGCAGTGTATCATTGAAAATACCTTATGATATAATGTAATATGCAGTGTATCATTGAAAATACCTTATAATATATGGTAATTTGTAGTGTATCAATGAAAATACCTTATAATATAACGTAATATGCAGTGTATCATTGAAAATACCATATAATATATCGTAATATATAGTTTATCATTGAAAATACTTTATAATATAACGTAATATGCAGTGTATCATTTAAAATACCATATAATATAACGTAATATGCAGTGTATCATTGAAAATACCTTATAATAAAACGTAATATGCAGTGTATCATTGAAAATACCTTGGAATATATGGTAATTCTAGTCTATCAATGAAAATACCTTATAATACAACGTAATATGCAGTGCATCATTGAAAATACCTTATAATATATCGTAATTTGTAGTCTATCATTGAAAATACCATATAGTATAACGTAATATGCAGTGCATCATTGAAAATACCTTATAATATAACGTAATATGCAGTGTATCATTGAAAATACCTTAGAATATAGGGTAATTCTAGTCTGTCAATGAAAATACCTTATAATACAACGTAATATGCAGTGTATCATTGAAAATACCTTATAATATATCGTAATTTGTAGTGTATCATTGAAAATACCATATAGTATAACGTAATATGCAGTGCATCATTGAAAATACCTTAAAATATATCGTAATTTGCAGTGTATCATTGAAAATACCTTAGAATATATGGTAATTCTTGTCTATCTATGAAAATACCTTATAATACAACGTAATATGCAGTGTATCATTGAAAATACCTTATAATATATCGTAATTTGTAGTGTATCATTGAAAATACCATATAGTATAACGTAATATGCAGTGCATCATTGAAAATACCTCATAATATAACGTAATATGCAGTGTATCATTGAAAACATCTTATAATATAACGTCATTTGCAGTGTATCATTGAAAATACATATAATATAACGTAATATGCAGTGTATCATTGAAAATACCTTATGATATAATGTAATATGCAGTGTATCATTGAAAATACCTTATAATATATGGTAATTTGTAGTGTATCAATGAAAATACCTTATAATATAACGTAATATGCAGTGTATCATTGAAAATACCATATAATATATCGTAATATATAGTTTATCATTGAAAATACTTTATAATATAACGAAATATGCAGTGTATCATTTAAAATACCATATAATATAACGTAATATGCAGTGTATCATTGAAAATACCTTATAATAAAACGTAATATGCAGTGTATCATTGAAAATACCTTGGAATATATGGTAATTCTAGTCTATCAATGAAAATACCTTATAATACAACGTAATATGCAGTGCATCATTGAAAATACCTTATAATATATCGTAATTTGTAGTCTATCATTGAAAATACCATATAGTATAACGTAATATGCAGTGCATCATTGAAAATACCTTATAATATAACGTAATATGCAGTGTATCATTGAAAATACCTTAGAATATAGGGTAATTCTAGTCTGTCAATGAAAATACCTTATAATACAACGTAATATGCAGTGTATCATTGAAAATACCATATAGTATAACGTAATATGCAGTGCATCATTGAAAATACCTTAAAATATATCGTAATTTGCAGTGTATCATTGAAAATACCTTAGAATATATGGTAATTCTTGTCTATCTATGAAAATACCTTATAATACAACGTAATATGCAGTGTATCATTGAAAATACCTTATAATATATCGTAATTTGTAGTGTATCATTGAAAATACCATATAGTATAACGTAATATGCAGTGCATCATTGAAAATACCTCATAATATAACGTAATATGCAGTGTATCATTGAAAACATCTTATAATATAACGTCATTTGCAGTGTATCATTGAAAATACATATAATATAACGTAATATGCAGTGTATCATTGAAAATACCTTATGATATAATGTAATATGCAGTGTATCATTGAAAATACCTTATAATATATGGTAATTTTTAGTGTATCAATGAAAATACCATATAATATAACGTAATATGCAGTGTATCATTGAAAATACCATATAATATATCGTAATATATAGTTTATCATTGAAAATACTTTATAATATAACGTAATATGCAGTGTATCATTGAAAATACCATATAATATAACGTAATATGCAGTGTATCATTGATAATACCTTATAATAAAACGTAAATTGCAGTGTATCATTGAAGATACCTTGGAATATATGGTAATTCTAGTCAATCAATGAAAATACCTTATAATACAACGTAATATGCAGTGTATCATTGAAAATACCTTATAATATATCGTAATTTGTAGTGTATCATTGAAAATACCATATAGTATAACGTAATATGCAGTGCATCATTGAAAATACCTTATAATATAACGTAATATGCACTGTATCATTGAAAATACCTTATAATATAACGTAATATGCAGTGTATCATTGAAAATACTTTATGATATAACGTAATATGCAGTGTATCATTGAAAATACCTTATAATAAAACGTAATATGCAGTGTATCATTGAAAATACCATATAATATATCGTAATATATAGTTTATCATTGAAAATACTTTATAATATAACGTAATATGCAGTGTATCATTGAAAATACCATATAATATAACGTAATATGCAGTGTATCATTGATAATACCTTATAATAAAACGTAAATTGCAGTGTATCATTGAAAAATACCATATAATATAACGTAATATGCAGTGTATCATTGAAAATACCATATAATATAACGTAATATGCAGTGTATCATTTGAAAATACCTTATAATAAAACGTAATATGAAGTGTATTATTGAAAATACCTTAGAATATATGGTAATTCTAGTCTATCAATGAAAAAACCTTATAGTACACCGTAATATGCAGTGTATCATTGAAAATACCTCATAATATAACGTAATATGCAGTGTATCATTGAAAACATCTTATAATATAACGTCATATGCAGTGTATCATTGAAAATACCTTATAATATAACGTAATATGCAGTGTATCATTGAAAATACCTTATGATATAATGTAATATGCAGTGTATCATTGAAAATACCTTATAATATATGGTAATTAGTAGTGTATCAATGAAACATACCTTATAATATAACGTAATATGCAGTGTATCATTAAAAATACCATATAATATATCGTAATATATAGTTTATCATTGAAAATACTTTATAATATAACGTAATATGCAGTGTATCATTGAAAATACCATATAATATAACGTAATACGCAGTGTATCATTGAAAATACCTTATAATAAAACGTAATATGCAGTGTATCATTGAAAATACCTTGGAATATATGGTAATTCTAGTCTATCAATGAAAATCCCTTATAATACAACGTAATATGCAGTGTATCATTGAAAATACCTTATAATATATCGTAATTTGTAGTGTATCATTGAAAATACCATATAGTATAACGTAATATGCAGTGCATCATTGAAAATACATTATAAAATAACGTAATATGCACTGTATCATTGAAAATACCTTATAATATAACGTAATATGCAGTGTATCATTGAAAATACTTTATGAGATAACGTAATGTGCCAGTGTATCATTGAAAATACCTTATAATAAAACGTAATATGCAGTGTATCATTGAAAATACCTTAGATATATGGTAATTCTAGTCTATCAATGAAAATACCTTATAATACAACGTAATATGCAGTGTATCATTGAAAATACCTTATAATATATCGTAATTTGTAGTGTATCATTGAAAATACCATATAGTATAACGTAATATGCAGTGCATCATTGAAAATACCTTATAATATATCGTAATTTGTAGTGTATCATTGAAAATACCATATAGTATAACGTAATATGCAGTGCATCATTGAAAATACCTTATAATATAACGTAATATGCAGTGCATCATTGAAAATACCTTATAATATAACGTAATATGCAGTGTATCATTGAAAATACCTTAGAATATATGGTAATTCTTGTCTATCTATGAAAATACCTTATAATACAACGTAATATGCAGTGTATCATTGAAAATACCTTATAATACATCGTAATTTGTAGTGTATCATTGAAAATACCATATAGTATAACGTAATATGCAGTGCATCATTGAAAATACCTCATAATATAACGTAATATGCAGTGTATCATTGAAAACGTCTTATAATATAACGTCATTTGCAGTGTATCATTGAAAATACATATAATATAACGTAATATGCAGTGTATCAATGAAAATACCTTATAATATAACGTAATATGCAGTGTATCATTGAAAATACCATATAATATATCGTAATATATAGTTTATCATTGAAAATACTTTATAATATAACGTAATATGCAGTGTATCATTGAAAATACCATATAATATAACGTAATATGCAGTGTATCATTGAAAATACCTTATAATAAAACGTAATATGCAGTGTATCATTGAAAATACCTCAGAATATATGGTAATTCTAGTCTATCAATGAAAAAAACCTTATAATACAACGTAATATGCAGTGTATCATTGAAAATACCTTATAATATATCGTAATTTGTAGTGTATCATTGAAAATACCATATAGTATAACGTAATATGCAGTGCATCATTGAAAATACCTTATAATATAACGTAATATGCAGTGTATCATTGAAAATACCTTGTAATATTACGTAATATGCAGTGTATCATTGAAAATACCTTATGATATAACGTAATATGCAGTGTATCATTGAAAATACCTTATAATATAACATAATATGCAGTGTATCATTGAAAATACCTTATGATATAATGTAATATGCAGTGTATCATTGAAAATACCTTATAATATATGGTAATTTGTAGTGTATCAATGAAAATACCTTATAATATAACGTAATATGCAGTGTATCATTGAAAATACCATATAATATATCGTAATATATAGTTTATCATTGAAAATACTTTATAATATAACGTAATATGCAGTGTATCATTGAAAGTACCTTATGATATAACGTAATATGCAGTGTATCATTGAAAATACCTTATAATATATGGTAATTTGTAATGTATCAATGAAAATACCTTATAATATAATGTAATATGCAGTGTATCATTGAAAATACCATATAATATATCGTAATATATAGTTTATCATTGAAAATACGTTATAATATAACGTAATATGCAGTGTATCATTGAAAATACCTTATAATATATCGTAATTTGTAGTGTATCATTAAAAATACCTTATAATATAACGTAATATGCAGTGTATCATTGAAAATACCTTATAAAATATAGTAGTTTATCATTGAAAACATCTTATAATATAACGTAATATGCAGTGTATCATCGAAAATACCTTATAATATATCGTAATTTGTAGTGTATCATTGAAAATACCTTATAATATAACGTAATATGCAGTGTATCATTGAAAATACCTTATAATATAACGTAATATGCAGTGTACTATTGAAAATACATTATAATATATAGTAGTTTATCATTGACAATACCTTATAACATAACGTAATATACATTGTTTCATTGAAAATACCATATAGTATAACGTAATATGCAGTGCATCATTGAAAATACCTTATAATATATCGTAATTTGTAGTCTATCATTGAAAATACCATATAGTATAACGTAATATGCAGTGCATCATTGAAAATACCTTATAATATAACGTAATATGCAGTGTATCATTGAAAATACCTTAGAATATATGGTAATTCTTGTCTATCTATGAAAATACCTTATAATACAACGTAATATGCAGTGTATCATTGAAAATACCTTATAATATATCGTAATTTGTAGTGTACCATTGAAAATACCATATAGTATAACGTAATATGGAGTGCATCATTGAAAATACCTCATAATATAACGTAATATGCAGTGTATCATTGAAAACATCTTATAATATAACGTCATTTGCAGTGAATCATTGAAAATACATATAATATAACGTAATATGCAGTGTATCATTGAAAATACCTTATGATATAATGTAATATGCAGTGTATCATTGAAAATACCTTATAATATATGGTAATTTGTAGTGTTTCAATGAAAATACCTTATAATATAACGTAATATGCAGTGTATCATTGAAAATACCATATAATATAACGTAATATGCAGTGTATCATTGAAAATACCATATAATATATCGTAATATATAGTTTATCATTGAAAATACCTTATGATATAATGTAATATGCAGTGTATCATTGAAAATACCATATAATATAACGTAATATGCAGTGTATCATTGAAAATACCTTATAATAAAACGTAATATGAAGTGTATCATTGAAAATACCTTAGAATATATGGTAATTCTAGTCTATCAATGAAAAAAACCTTATTGTACACCGTAATATGCAGTGTATCATTGAAAATACCTCATAATATAACGTAATATGCAGTGTATCATTGAAAACATCTTATAATATAACGTCATATGCAGTGTATCATTGAAAATACCTTATAATATAACGTAATATGCAGTGTATCATTGAAAATACCTTATGATATAATGTAATATGCAGTGTATCATTGAAAATACCTTATAATATATGGTAATTTGTAGTGTATCAATGAAAATACCTTATAATATAACGTAATATGCAGTGTATCATTTAAAATACCATATAATATATCGTAATATATAGTTTATCATTGAAAATACTTTATAATATAACGTAATATGCAGTGTATCATTGAAAATACCATATAATATAACGTAATATGCAGTGTATCATTGAAAATACCTTATAATAAAACGTAATATGAAGTGTATCATTGAAAATACCTTAGAATATATGGTAATTCAAGTCTATCAATGAAAAAACCTTATAATACAACGTAATATGCAGTGTATCATTGAAAATACAATATAATATAACGTAATATGCCGTGTATCATTGAAAATACCTTATAATATATCGTAATTTGTAGTGTATCATTGAAAATACCATATAGTATAACGTAATATGCAGTGTATCATTGAAAATACCTTATAATATAACGTAATATGAAGTGTATCATTGAAAATACCTTAGAATATATGGTAATTCTAGTCTATCAATGAAAAAACCTTATTGTACACCGTAATATGCAGTGTATCATTGAAAATACCTCATAATATAACGTAATATGCAGTGTATCATTGAAAACATCTTATAATATAACGTCATATGCAGTGTATCATTGAAAATACCTTATAATATAACGTAATATGCAGTGTATCATTGAAAATACCTTATGATATAATGTAATATGCAGTGCATCATTGAAAATACCTTATAATATATCGTAATTTGTAGTGTATCTTTGAAAATACCATATAGTATAACGTAATATGCAGTGCATCATTGAAAATACCTTATAATATAACGTAATATGCAGTGTATCATTGAAAATACCTTAGAATATATGGTAATTCTTGTCTATCTATGAAAATACCTTATAATACAACGTAATATGCAGTGTATCATTGAAAATACCTTATAATATATCGTAATTTGTAGTGTATCATTGAAAATACCATATAGTATAACGTAATATGCAGTGTATCATTGAAAACATCTTATAATATAACGTCATTTGCAGTGTATCATTGAAAATACATATAATATAACGTAATATGCAGTGTATCATTGAAAATACCTTATGATATAATGTAATATGCAGTGTATCATTGAAAATACCTTATAATATATGGTAATTTGTAGTGTATCAATGAAAATACCTTATAATATAACGTAATATGTAGTGTATCATTGAAAATACCATATAATATATCGTAATATATAGTTTATCATTGAAAATACTTTATAATATTACGTAATATGCAGTGTATCATTGAAAATACCTTATGATATAACGTAATATGCAGTGTATCATTGAAAATACCTTATAATATAACATAATATGCAGTGTATCATTGAAAATACCTTATGATATAACGTAATATGCAGTGTATCATTGAAAGTACCTTATGATATAACGTAATATGCAGTGTATCATTGAAAATACCTTATAATATATGGTAATTTGTAATGTATCAATGAAAATACCTTATAATATATCGTAATTTGTAGTGTATCATTAAAAATACCTTATAATATAACGTAATATGCAGTGTATCATTGAAAATACCTTATAAAATATAGTAGTTTATCATTGAAAACATCTTATAATATAACGTAATATGCAGTGTATCATCGAAAATACCTTATAATATATCGTAATTTGTAGTGTATCATTGAAAATACCTTATAATATATCGTAATATATAGTTTATCATTGAAAATACTTTATAATATTACGTAATATGCAGTGTATCATTGAAAATACCTTATGATATAACGTAATATGCAGTGTATCATTGAAAATACCTTATAATATAACATAATATGCAGTGTATCATTGAAAATACCTTATGATATAACGTAATATGCAGTGTATCATTGAAAGTACCTTATGATATAACGTAATATGCAGTGTATCATTGAAAATACCTTATGATATAACGTAATATGCAGTGTATCATTGAAAATACCTTATAATATAACATAATATGCAGTGTATCATTGAAAATACCTTATGATATAACGTAATATGGAGTGCATCATTGAAAATACCTCATAATATAACGTAATATGCAGTGTATCATTGAAAACATCTTATAATATAACGTCATTTGCAGTGAATCATTGAAAATACATATAATATAACGTAATATGCAGTGTATCATTGAAAATACCTTATGATATAATGTAATATGCAGTGTATCATTGAAAATACCTTATAATATATGGTAATTTGTAGTGTTTCAATGAAAATACCTTATAATATAACGTAATATGCAGTGTATCATTGAAAATACCATATAATATATCGTAATA
This sequence comes from Lasioglossum lativentre, assembly GCA_916610255.1. Taxonomy (NCBI): domain Eukaryota; kingdom Metazoa; phylum Arthropoda; class Insecta; order Hymenoptera; family Halictidae; genus Lasioglossum; species Lasioglossum lativentre. The sequence goes on from CAKAJI010000092.1 coordinate 97,154, forward strand.
TATAGTTTATCATTGAAAATACTTTATAATATAACGTAATATGCAGTGTATCATTGAAAATACCATATAATATAACGTAATATGCAGTGTATCATTGAAAATACCTTATAATAAAACGTAATATGCAGTGTATCATTGAAAATACCATATATTATAACGTAATATGCAGTGTATCATTGAAAATACCATATAATATATCGTAATATATAGTTTATCATTGAAAATACTTTATAATATAACGTAATAAGCAGTGTAATCATTGAAAATTACCATATAATATAACGTAATATGCAGTGTATCATTGAAAATACCTTATAATAAAACGTAATATGAAGTGTATCATTGAAAATACCTTAGAATATATGGTAATTCTAGTCTATCAATGAAAAAAACCTTATAGTACACCGTAATATGCAGTGTATCATTGAAAATACCTCATAATATAACGTAATATGCAGTGTATCATTGAAAACATCTTATAATATAACGTCATATGCAGTGTATCATTGAAAATACCTTATAATATAACGTAATATGCAGTGTATCATTGAAAATACCTTATGATATAATGTAATATGCAGTGTATCATTGAAAATACCTTATAATATATGGTAATCAATGAAAATACCTTATAATATAACGTAATATGCAGTGTATCATTTAAAATACCATATAATATATCGTAATATATAGTTTATCATTGAAAATACTTTATAATATAACGTAATATGCAGTGTATCATTGAAAATACCATATAATATAACGTAATATGCAGTGTATCATTGAAAATACCTTATAATAAAACGTAATATGAAGTGTATCATTGAAAATACCTTAGAATATATGGTAATTCAAGTCTATCAATGAAAAAACCTTATAATACAACGTAATATGCAGTGTATCATTGAAAATACCATATAATATAACGTAATATGCCGTGTATCATTGAAAATACCTTATAATATATCGTAATTTGTAGTGTATCATTGAAAATACCATATAGTATAACGTAATATGCAGTGTATCATTGAAATACCTTATAATATAACGTAATATGAAGTGTATCATTGAAAATACCTTAGAATATATGGTAATTCTAGTCTATCAATGAAAAAACCTTATTGTACACCGTAATATGCAGTGTATCATTGAAAATACCTCATAATATAACGTAATATGCAGTGTATCATTGAAAACATCTTATAATATAACGTCATATGCAGTGTATCATTGAAAATACCTTATAATATAACGTAATATGCAGTGTATCATTGAAAATACCTTATGATATAATGTAATATGCAGTGCATCATTGAAAATACCTTATAATATATCGTAATTTGTAGTGTATCTTTGAAAATACCATATAGTATAACGTAATATGCAGTGCATCATTGAAAATACCTTATAATATAACGTAATATGCAGTGTATCATTGAAAATACCTTAGAATATATGGTAATTCTTGTCTATCTATGAAAATACCTTATAATACAACGTAATATGCAGTGTATCATTGAAAATACCTTATAATATATCGTAATTTGTAGTGTATCATTGAAAATACCATATAGTATAACGTAATATGCAGTGTATCATTGAAAACATCTTATAATATAACGTCATTTGCAGTGTATCATTGAAAATACATATAATATAACGTAATATGCAGTGTATCATTGAAAATACCTTATGATATAATGTAATATGCAGTGTATCATTGAAAATACCTTATAATATATGGTAATTTGTAGTGTATCAATGAAAATACCTTATAATATAACGTAATATGTAGTGTATCATTGAAAATACCATATAATATATCGTAATATATAGTTTATCATTGAAAATACTTTATAATATTACGTAATATGCAGTGTATCATTGAAAATACCTTATGATATAACGTAATATGCAGTGTATCATTGAAAATACCTTATAATATAACATAATATGCAGTGTATCATTGAAAATACCTTATGATATAACGTAATATGCAGTGTATCATTGAAAGTACCTTATGATATAACGTAATATGCAGTGTATCATTGAAAATACCTTATAATATATGGTAATTTGTAATGTATCAATGAAAATACCTTATAATATAATGTAATATGCAGTGTATCATTGAAAATACCATATAATATATCGTAATATATAGTTTATCATTGAAAATACGTTATAATATAACGTAATATGCAGTGTATCATTGAAAATACGTTATAATATATCGTAATTTGTAGTGTATCATTAAAAATACCTTATAATATAACGTAATATGCAGTGTATCATTGAAAATACCTTATAAAATATAGTAGTTTATCATTGAAAACATCTTATAATATAACGTAATATGCAGTGTATCATCGAAAATACCTTAGAATATATGGTACTTCTAGTCTATCAATGAAAATACCTTATAATACAACGTAATGTGCAGTGCATCATTGAAAATACCTTATAATATAACGTAATATGCAGTGCATCATTGAAAATACCTTATGATATAACGTAATATGCAGTGTATCATTGAAAATACCTTATAATATAACATAATATGCAGTGTATCATTGAAAATACCTTATGATATAACGTAATATGCAGTGTATCATTGAAAGTACCTTATGATATAACGTAATATGCAGTGTATCATTGAAAATACCTTATAATATATGGTAATTTGTAATGTATCAATGAAAATACCTTATAATATAATGTAATATGCAGTGTATCATTGAAAATACCATATAATATATCGTAATATATAGTTTATCATTGAAAATACGTTATAATATAACGTAATATGCAGTGTATCATTGAAAATACCTTATAATATATCGTAATTTGTAGTGTATCATTAAAAATACCTTATAATATAACGTAATATGCAGTGTATCATTGAAAATACCTTATAAAATATAGTAGTTTATCATTGAAAACATCTTATAATATAACGTAATATGCAGTGTATCATCGAAAATACCTTATAATATATCGTAATTTGTAGTGTATCATTGAAAATACCTTATAATATAACGTAATATGCAGTGTATCATTGAAAATACCTTATAATATAACGTAATATGCAGTGTACTATTGAAAATACATTATAATATATAGTAGTTTATCATTGACAATACCTTATAACATAACGTAATATACATTGTTTCATTGAAAATACCTTATGATATAACGTAATATGCAGTGTATCATTGAAAATACCTTATAATATAACGTAATATGCAGTGTATCATTGAAAATACCTTATAATATAACGTAATATGCAGTGTATCATCGAAAATACCTTATAATATATCGTAATTTGTAGGGTATCATTGAAAATACCTTATAATATAACGTAATATGCAGTGTATCATTGAAAATACCTTATAATATAACGTAATATGCAGTGTACTATTGAAAATACATTATAATATATAGTAGTTTATCATTGACAATACCTTATAACATAACGTAATTACATTGTTTCATTGAAAATACCTTATGATATAACGTAATATGCAGTGTATCATTGAAAATACCTTATAATATATCGTAATTTGTAGTGTATCATTGAAAATACCTCATAGTATAACGTAATATGCAGTGCATCATTGAAAATACCTTATAATATAACGTAATATGCAGTGTATCATTGAAAATACCTTATAATATATCGTAATATGCAGTGTATCATTGAAAATACCTTATAGTATAACGTAATATGCAGTGCATCATTGAAAATACCTTATAATATAACGTAATATGCAGTGCATCATTGAAAATACCTTATGATATAACGTAATATGCAGTGTATCATTGAAAATACCTTATTATATAACGTAATATGCAGTTTATCATTGAAAATACCTTATGATATAACGTAATATGCAGTGTATCATTGAAAATACCTTATAATATATCGTAATTTGTAGTGTATCATTGAAAATACCTCATAGTATAACGTAATATGCAGTGCATCATTGAAAATACCTTATAATATAACGTAATATGCAGTGTATCATTGAAAATACCTTATAATATATCGTAATATGCAGTGTATCATTGAAAATACCTTATAATATATGGTAATTTGAACTGTATCAATCAAAATACCTTCTCATATATCGTAATATGCAGTGTATCATTGAAAACACCTTATAGTATAACGTAATATGCAGTGCATCATTGAAAATACCTTATAATATAACGTAATATGCAGTGTATCATTGAAAATACCTTATAATATATCGTAATATGCAGTGTATCATTGAAAATACCTTATAGTATAACGTAATATGCAGTGTATCATTGAAAATACCTTATAATATATCGTAATTTGTAGTGTATCATTGAAAATACCATATAGTATAACGTAATATGCAGTGCATCATTGAAAATACCTTATAATATATAGTAGTTTATCATTGAAAACATCTTATAATATAACGTAATATGCAGTGTATCATTGAAGATACATTATGATATAACGTAATATGCAGTGTATCATTGAAAATACCATATAATATATCGTAATATGTAGTTTATCATTGAAAATACGTTATAATATAACGTAATATGCAGTGTATCATTGAAAATACCATATATTATAATAAAACGTAATATGCAGTGTATCATTGAAAATACCTTGGAATATATGGTAATTCTAGTCTATCAATGAAAATACCTTATAATACAACGTAATATGCAGTGTATCATTGAAAATACCTTATAATATATCGTAATTTGTAGTGTATCATTGAAACTACCATATAGTATAACGTAATATGCAGTGCATCATTGAAAATACCTTATAATATAACGTAATATGCACTGTATCATTGAAAATACCTTATAATATAACGTAATATGTAGTGTATCATTGAAAATGCTTTATGATATAACGTAATATGCAGTGTATCATTGAAAATACCTTATAATAAAACGTAATATGCAGTGTATCATTGAAAATACCTTAGAATATATGGTAATTCTAGTCTATCAATGAAAATACCTTATAATACAACGTAATATGCAGTGTATCATTGAAAATACCTTATAATAAAACGTAATATGCACTGTATCATTGAAAATACCTTATAATATAACGTAATATGCAGTGTATCATTGAAAATACCTTATAATATATAGTAGTTTATCATTGAAAACATCTTATAATATAACGTAATATGCAGTGTATCATTGAAGATACATTATGATATAACGTAATATGCAGTGTATCATTGAAAATACCATATAATATATCGTAATATGTAGTTTATCATTGAAAATACGTTATAATATAACGTAATATGCAGTGTATCATTGAAAATACCATATAATATAACGTAATATGCCGTGTATCATTGAAAATACCTTATAATATAACGTAATATGCAGTATATCATTGAAAATACCTTATAATATATCGTAATATGCAGTGTATCATTGAAAATACCTTATAATATATGGTAATTTGAACTGTATCAATCAAAATACCTTCTCATATATCGTAATATGCAGTGTATCATTGAAAATACCTTATAATATATGGTAATTTGTAATGTATCAATGAAAATACCTTATAATATAATGTAATATGCAGTGTATCATTGAAAATACCTTATAATATATCGTAATTTGTAGTGTATCATTAAAAATACCTTATAATATAACGTAATATGCTGTGTATCATTGAAAATACCTTATAAAATATAGTAGTTTATCATTGAAAACATCTTATAATATAACGTAATATGCAGTGTATCATCGAAAATACCTTATAATATATCGTAATTTGTAGTGTATCATTGAAAATACCTTATAATATAACGTAATATGCAGTGTATCATTGAAAATACCTTATGATATAATGTAATATGAAGTGTATCATTGAAAATACCTTATAATATAACGGAATATGCAGTCTTCCATTGAAAATGCATTATAAAATAATGTAATATGCTGTCTGTCATTGAAAATACCTTATAATATAACGTAATATAATATATATCATTAAAAATACCTTATAAAATAACGTAATATGCAGTATACCATTGAAAATACTTATAATATAACGTAATATGCAGTGTATCATTGAAAATACCTTATAATATATAGTAGTTTATCATTGAAAATACCTTATAATATAACGTAATATGCTGTGTATCATTGAAAATACCTTACGATAAAACGTAATATGCAGTGTATCATTGAAAATACCTTATAATATATGGTAATTTGAACTGTATCAATCAAAATACCTTCTCATATATCGTAATATGCAGTGTATCATCGAAAATACCTTATAATATATCGTAATTTGTAGTGTATCATTGAAAATACCTTATAATATAACGTAATATGCAGTGTATCATTGAAAATACCTTATAATATATAGTAGTTTATCATTGAAAATACCTTATAATATAACGTAATATGCAGTGTATCATTGAAAATACCTTATAATATATGGTAATTTGAACTGTATCAATCAAAATACCTTCTCATATATCGTAATATGCAGTGTATCATCGAAAATACCTTATAATATATCGTAATTTGTAGTGTATCATTGAAAATACCTTTTCATATAACGTAATATGCAGTGTATCATTGAAAATACCTTATAATATATCGTAATTTGTAGTGTATCATTGAAAATACCTTATAATATAACGTAATATGCAGTGTATCATTGAAAATACCTTATAATATATAGTAGTTTATCATTGAAAATACCTTATAATATAACGTAATATGCAGTGTGTCATTGAAAATACCTTATAATATATGGTAATTTGAACTGTATCAATCAAAATACCTTCTCATATATCGTAATATGCAGTGTATCATCGAAAATACCTTATAATATATCGTAATTTGTAGTGTATCATTGAAAATACCTTTTCATATAACGTAATATGCAGTGTATCATTGAAAATACCTTATAATATATCGTAATTTGTAGTGTATCATTGAAAATACCTCATAGTATAACGTAATATGCAGTGCATCATTGAAAATACCTTATAATATAACGTAATATGCAGTGTATCATTGAAAATACCTTATAATATATCGTAATATGCAGTGTATCATTGAAAATACCTTATAGTATAACGTAATATGCAGTGCATCATTGAAAATACCTTATAATATAACGTAATATGCAGTGTGTCATTGAAAATACCTTATAATATATGGTAATTTGAACTGTATCAATCAAAATACCTTCTCATATATCGTAATATGCAGTGTATCATCGAAAATACCTTATAATATATCGTAATTTGTAGTGTATCATTGAAAATACCTTTTCATATAACGTAATATGCAGTGTATCATTGAAAATACCTTATAATATATCGTAATTTGTAGTGTATCATTGAAAATACCTTATAATATAACGTAATATGCAGTGTATCATTGAAAATACCTTATAATATATAGTAGTTTATCATTGAAAATACCTTATAATATAACGTAATATGCAGTGTATCATTGAAAATACCTTATAATATATGGTAATTTGAACTGTATCAATCAAAATACCTTCTCATATATCGTAATATGCAGTGTATCATCGAAAATACCTTATAATATATCGTAATTTGTAGTGTATCATTGAAAATACCTTTTCATATAACGTAATATGCAGTGTATCATTGAAAATACCTTATAATATAACGTAATATGCAGTGTATCATTGAAAATACCTTATAATATATCGTAATATGCAGTGTATCATTGAAAATACCTTATAGTATAACGTAATATGCAGTGCATCATTGAAAATACCTTATAATATAACGTAATATGCAGTGCATCATTGAAAATACCTTATGATATAACGTAATATGCAGTGTATCATTGAAAATACCTTATTATATAACGTAATATGCAGTTTATCATTGAAAATACCTTATGATATAACGTAATATGCAGTGTATCATTGAAAATACCTTATAATAAAACGTAATATGCAGTGTATCATTGAAAATACCTTATAATAAAACGTAATATGCAGTGTATCATTGAAAATACCTTAGAATATATGGTAATTCTAGTCTATCAATGAAAATACCTTATAATATAACGTAATATGCAGTGTATCATTGAAAATACCTCATAATATAACGTAATATGCAGTGTAACATTGAAAACATCTTATAATATAACGTAATATGCAGTGTATCATTGAAAATACCTTATAATATAACGTAATATGCAGTGTATCATTAAAAATACCTTATAATATAACGTAATATGCAGTGTGTCCTTGAAAATACCTCATAATATAACGTAATATGCAGTGTATCATTGAAAATACCATATAGTATAACGTAATATGCAGTGCATCATTGAAAATACCTTATAATATAACGTAATATGCAGTGTATCATTGATAATACCTTATAATATAACGTAATATGCAGTGTATCATTGAAAATACCTTATAATAAAACGTAATATGCAGTGTATCATTGAAAATACCGTAGAATATATGGTAATTCTAGTCTATCAATGAAAATACCTTATAATATAACGTAATATGCAGTGTATCATTGAAAATACCTTATAATATAACGTAATATGGAGTGTATCATACAAAATACCTTATGATATAATGTAATATGCAGTGTATCATTGAAAATACCTTATAATATATGGTAATTTGTAGTGTATCAATGAAAATACCTTAGAATATATGGTAATTCTAGTCTATCAATGAAAATACCTTATAATATAACGTAATATGCAGTGTATCATTGAAAATACCATATAGTATAACGTAATATGCAGTGCATCATTGAAAATACCTTATAATATAACGTAATATGCAGTGTATCATTGAAAATACCTTACGATAAAACGTAATATGCAGTGTATCATTGAAAATACCTTATAATATATGGTAATTTGAACTGTATCAATCAAAATACGTTATAATATAACGTAATATGCAGTGTATCATTGAAAATACCTTATAATATATCGTAATTTGTAGTGTATCATTAAAAATACCTTATAATATAACGTAATATGCAGTGTATCATTGAAAATACCTTATAATATATGGTAATTTGTAGTGTATCAATGAAAATACCTTATAATATAACGTAATATGCAGTGTATCATTGAAAATACCTTATAATATAACGTAATATGGAGTGTATCATTGAAAATACCTTATAATATATGGTAATTTGAACTGTATCAATCAAAATACCTTCTCATATATCGTAATATGCAGTGTATCATCGAAAATACCTTATAATATATCGTAATTTGTAGTGTATCATTGAAACTACCTTTTCATATAACGTAATATGCAGTGTATCATTGAAAATACCTTATAATATATCGTAATTTGTAGTGTATCATTGAAAATACCTTATAATATATCGTAATTTGTAGTGTATCATTGAAAATACCTTATAATATAACGTAATATGCAGTGTATCATTGAAAATACCTTATAATATATCGTTATTTGTAGTGTATCTTTGAAAATACCTTATAATATAACGTAATATGCAGTGTATCATTGAAAATACCTTATAATATATAGTAGTTTATCATTGAAAATACCTTATAATATAACTTAATATGCAGTGTATCATTGAAAATACCTTATGAGATAACGTAATATGCAGTGTATCATTGAAAATACCTTATAATATATAGTAGTTTATCATTGAAAATACCTTATAATATAACTTAATATTCTTTTCTTGTCTATCAATGAAAATACCTTATAATATAAAGTAATATGCAGTGTATCATTGAAAATTCCTTATAATATAACGTAATATGCAGTTTATCATTGAAAATACCTTATAATATAACGTAATATGCAGTGTATCATTGAAAATACCTTATAATATAACGTAATATGCAGTGTATCATTGAAAATACCTTATAATATAACATAATATGCTGTGTATCATTGAAAATACCTTATAATATATCGTAATTTATAGTGTATCTTTGAAAATACCTTATAATATAACGTAATAAGCAGTGTATCATTGAAAATACCTTATTATATATAGCAGTTTATGATTGAAAATACCTTTTAATATAACTTAATATGCAGTGTATCATTGAAAATACCTTATGATATAACGTAATATGCAGTGTATCATTGAAAATACCTTAGAATATATGGTAATTCTAGTCTATCAATGAAAATACCTTATAATATAACGTAATATGCAGTGTATCATTGAAAATACCTCATAATATAACGTAATATGCAGTGTAACATTGAAAACATCTTATAATATAACGTAATATGCAGTGTATCATTGAAAATACCTTATAATATAACGTAATATGCAGTGTATCATTAAAAATACCTTATAATATAACGTAATATGCAGTGTGTCCTTGAAAATACCTCATAATATAACGTAATATGCAGTGTATCATTGAAAATACCATATAGTATAACGTAATATGCAGTGCATCATTGAAAATACCTTATAATATAACGTAATATGCAGTGTATCATTGAAAATACCTTATAATATAACGTAATATGCAGTGTATCATTGAAAATACCTTATAATAAAACGTAATATGCAGTGTATCATTGAAAATACCGTAGAATATATGGTAATTCTAGTCTATCAATGAAAATACCTTATAATATAACGTAATATGCAGTGTATCATTGAAAATACCTTATAATATAACGTAATATGGAGTGTATCATTGAAAATACCTTATGATATAATGTAATATGCAGTGTATCATTGAAAATACCTTATAATATATCGTAATTTGTAGTGTATCATTGAAAATACCTTATAATATAACGTAATATGCAGTGTATCATTGAAAATACCTTATAATATATCGTTATTTGTAGTGTATCTTTGAAAATACCTTATAATATAACGTAATATGCAGTGTATCATTGAAAATACCTTATAATATATAGTAGTTTATCATTGAAAATACCTTATAATATAACTTAATATGCAGTGTATCATTGAAAATACCTTATGAGATAACGTAATATGCAGTGTATCATTGAAAATACCTTATAATATATAGTAGTTTATCATTGAAAATACCTTATAATATAACTTAATATTCTTTTCTTGTCTATCAATGAAAATACCTTATAATATAACGTAATATGCAGTGTATCATTGAAAATTCCTTATAATATAACGTAATATGCAGTTTATCATTGAAAATACCTTATAATATAACGTAATATGCAGTGTATCATTGAAAATACCTTATAATATAACGTAATATGCAGTGTATCATTGAAAATACCTTATAATATAACATAATATGCTGTGTATCATTGAAAATACCTTATAATATATCGTAATTTGTAGTGTATCTTTGAAAATACCTTATAATATAACGTAATAAGCAGTGTATCATTGAAAATACCTTATTATATATAGCAGTTTATGATTGAAAATACCTTTTAATATAACTTAATATGCAGTGTATCATTGAAAATACCTTAGAATATATGGTAATTCTAGTCTATCAATGAAAATACCTTATAATATAACGTAATATGCAGTGTATCATTGAAAATACCTTAGAATATATGGTAATTCTTGTCTATCAATGAAAATACCTTATAATATAACGTAATATCCAGTGTATCATTGAAAATACCTTATAATATAACGTAATATGCAGTGTATCATTGAAAATACCTTATAATATAACGTAATATGCAGTGTATCATTGAAAATACCTTATAAAATATGGTAATTTGAACTGTATCAATCAAAATACGTAATAATATAAAGTAATATGCAGTGTATCATTGAAAATACCTTATAATATATCGTAATTTGTAGTGTATCATTAAAAATACCTTATAATATAACGTAATATGCATTGTATCATTGAAAATACCTCATAATATAACGTAATATGCAGTGTATCATTTGAAACATCTTATAATATAACGTAATATGCAGTGTATCATTGAAAATACCTTATAATATAACGTAATATGCAGTGTATCATTAAAAATACCATATAGTATAACGTAATATGCAGTGCATCATTGAAAATACCTTATAATATAACGTAATATGCAGTGTATCATTGAAAATACCTTATAATATAACGTAATATGCAGTGTATCATTGAAAATACCTTATAATAAAACGTAATATGCAGTGTATCATTGAAAATACCGTAGAATATATGGTAATTCTAGTCTATCAATGAAAATACCTTATAATATAACGTAATATGCAGTGTATCATTGAAAATACCTTATAATATAACGTAATATGGAGTGTATCATTGAAAATACCTTATGATATAATGTAATATGCAGTGTATCATTGAAAATACCTTATAATATATGGTAATTTGTAGTGTATCAATGAAAATACCTTATAATATATCGTAATTTGTAGTGTATCATTAAAAATACCTTATAATATAACGTAATATGCAGTGTATCATTGAAAATACCTTATAATATATGGTAATTTGTAGTGTATCAATGAAAATACCTTATAATATAACGTAATATGCAGTGTATCATTGAAAATACCTTATAATATAACGTAATATGGAGTGTATCATTGAAAATACCTTATAATATATGGTAATTTGAACTGTATCAATCAAAATACCTTCTCATATATCGTAATATGCAGTGTATCATCGAAAATACCTTATAATATATCGTAATTTGTAGTGTATCATTGAAACTACCTTTTCATATAACGTAATATGCAGTGTATCATTGAAAATACCTTATAATATATCGTAATTTGTAGTGTATCATTGAAAATACCTTATAATATAACGTAATATGCAGTGTATCATTGAAAACATCTTATAATATAACGTAATATGCAGTGTATCATTGAAAATACCTTATAATATAACGTAATATGCAGTGTATCATTGAAAATACCTTATGATATAACGTAATATGCAGTGTATCATTGAAAATACCTTATAATATAACGTAATATGCAGTGTATCATTGAAAATACCTTTTAATAAAACGTAATATGCAATGTATCATTGAAAATACCGTAGAATATATGGTAATTCTAGTCTATCAATGAAAATACCTTATAATATAACGTAATATGCAGTGTATCATTGAAAATACCTTATAATATAACGTAATATGGAGTGTATCATTGAAAATACCTTATGATATAATGTAATATGCAGTGTATCATTGAAAATACCTTATAATATATCGTAATTTGTAGTGTATCATTGAAAATACCTTATAATATAACGTAATATGCAGTGTATCATTGAAAATACCTTATAATATATCGTTATTTGTAGTGTATCTTTGAAAATACCTCATAATATAACGTAATATGCAGTGTATCATTGAAAACATCTTATAATATAACGTAATATGCAGTGTATCATTGAAAATACCTTATAATATAACGTAATATGCAGTGTATCATTAAAAATACCTTATAATATAACGTAATATGCAGTGTGTCCTTGAAAATACCTCATAATATAACGTAATATGCAGTGTATCATTGAAAATACCATATAGTATAACGTAATATGCAGTTTATCATTGAAAATACCTTATAATATAACGTAATATGCAGTGTATCATTGAAAATACCTTATAATATAACGTAATATGCAGTGTATCATTGAAAATACCTTATAATATAACATAATATGCTGTGTATCATTGAAAATACCTTATAATATATCGTAATTTATAGTGTATCTTTGAAAATACCTTATAATATAACGTAATAAGCAGTGTATCATTGAAAATACCTTATTATATATAGCAGTTTATGATTGAAAATACCTTTTAATATAACTTAATATGCAGTGTATCATTGAAAATACCTTATGATATAACGTAATATGCAGTGTATCATTGAAAATACCTTAGAATATATGGTAATTCTAGTCTATCAATGAAAATACCTTATAATATAACGTAATATGCAGTGTATCATTGAAAATACCTCATAATATAACGTAATATGCAGTGTATCATTGAAAACATCTTATAATATAACGTAATATGCAGTGTATCATTGAAAATACCTTATAATATAACGTAATATGCAGTGTATCATTAAAAATACCTTATAATATAACGTAATATGCAGTGTGTCCTTGAAAATACCTCATAATATAACGTAATATGCAGTGTATCATTGAAAATACCATATAGTATAACGTAATATGCAGTGCATCATTGAAAATACCTTATAATATAACGTAATATGCAGTGTATCATTGAAAATACCTTATAATATAACGTAATATGCAGTGTATCATTGAAAATACCTTATAATAAAACGTAATATGCAGTGTATCATTGAAAATACCGTAGAATATATGGTAATTCTAGTCTATCAATGAAAATACCTTATAATATAACGTAATATGCAGTGTATCATTGAAAATACCTTATAATATAACGTAATATGGAGTGTATCATTGAAAATACCTTATGATATAATGTAATATGCAGTGTATCATTGAAAATACCTTATAATATATCGTAATTTGTAGTGTATCATTGAAAATACCTTATAATATAACGTAATATGCAGTGTATCATTGAAAATACCTTATAATATATCGTTATTTGTAGTGTATCTTTGAAAATACCTTATAATATAACGTAATATGCAGTGTATCATTGAAAATACCTTATAATATATAGTAGTTTATCATTGAAAATACCTTATAATATAACTTAATATGCAGTGTATCATTGAAAATACCTTATGAGATAACGTAATATGCAGTGTATCATTGAAAATACCTTATAATATATAGTAGTTTATCATTGAAAATACCTTATAATATAACTTAATATTCTTTTCTTGTCTATCAATGAAAATACCTTATAATATAAAGTAATATGCAGTGTATCATTGAAAATTCCTTATAATATAACGTAATATGCAGTTTATCATTGAAAATACCTTATAATATAACGTAATATGCAGTGTATCATTGAAAATACCTTATAATATAACGTAATATGCAGTGTATCATTGAAAATACCTTATAATATAACATAATATGCTGTGTATCATTGAAAATACCTTATAATATATCGTAATTTGTAGTGTATCATTGAAAATACCTTATAATATAACGTAATAAGCAGTGTATCATTGAAAATACCTTATTATATATAGCAGTTTATGATTGAAAATACCTTTTAATATAACTTAATATGCAGTGTATCATTGAAAATACCTTAGAATATATGGTAATTCTAGTCTATCAATGAAAATACCTTATAATATAACGTAATATGCAGTGTATCATTGAAAATACCTTAGAATATATGGTAATTCTTGTCTATCAATGAAAATACCTTATAATATAACGTAATATCCAGTGTATCATTGAAAATACCTTATAATATAACGTAATATGCAGTGTATCATTGAAAATACCTTATGATATAATGTAATATGCAGTGTATCATTGAAAATACCTTATAAAATATGGTAATTTGAACTGTATCAATCAAAATACGTAATAATATAAAGTAATATGCAGTGTATCATTGAAAATACCTTATAATATATCGTAATTTGTAGTGTATCATTAAAAATACCTTATAATATAACGTAATATGCATTGTATCATTGAAAATACCTCATAATATAACGTAATATGCAGTGTATCATTTGAAACATCTTATAATATAACGTAATATGCAGTGTATCATTGAAAATACCTTATAATATAACGTAATATGCAGTGTATCATTAAAAATACCATATAGTATAACGTAATATGCAGTGCATCATTGAAAATACCTTATAATATAACGTAATATGCAGTGTATCATTGAAAATACCTTATAATATAACGTAATATGCAGTGTATCATTGAAAATACCTTATAATAAAACGTAATATGCAGTGTATCATTGAAAATACCGTAGAATATATGGTAATTCTAGTCTATCAATGAAAATACCTTATAATATAACGTAATATGCAGTGTATCATTGAAAATACCTTATAATATAACGTAATATGGAGTGTATCATTGAAAATACCTTATGATATAATGTAATATGCAGTGTATCATTGAAAATACCTTATAATATATGGTAATTTGTAGTGTATCAATGAAAATACCTTATAATATATCGTAATTTGTAGTGTATCATTAAAAATACCTTATAATATAACGTAATATGCAGTGTATCATTGAAAATACCTTATAATATATGGTAATTTGTAGTGTATCAATGAAAATACCTTATAATATAACGTAATATGCAGTGTATCATTGAAAATACCTTATAATATAACGTAATATGGAGTGTATCATTGAAAATACCTTATAATATATGGTAATTTGAACTGTATCAATCAAAATACCTTCTCATATATCGTAATATGCAGTGTATCATCGAAAATACCTTATAATATATCGTAATTTGTAGTGTATCATTGAAACTACCTTTTCATATAACGTAATATGCAGTGTATCATTGAAAATACCTTATAATATATCGTAATTTGTAGTGTATCATTGAAAATACCTTATAATATAACGTAATATGCAGTGTATCATTGAAAACATCTTATAATATAACGTAATATGCAGTGTATCATTGAAAATACCTTATAATATAACGTAATATGCAGTGTATCATTGAAAATACCTTATGATATAACGTAATATGCAGTGTATCATTGAAAATACCTTATAATATAACGTAATATGCAGTGTATCATTGAAAATACCTTTTAATAAAACGTAATATGCAGTGTATCATTGAAAATACCGTAGAATATATGGTAATTCTAGTCTATCAATGAAAATACCTTATAATATAACGTAATATGCAGTGTATCATTGAAAATACCTTATAATATAACGTAATATGGAGTGTATCATTGAAAATACCTTATGATATAATGTAATATGCAGTGTATCATTGAAAATACCTTATAATATATCGTAATTTGTAGTGTATCATTGAAAATACCTTATAATATAACGTAATATGCAGTGTATCATTGAAAATACCTTATAATATATCGTTATTTGTAGTGTATCTTTGAAAATACCTCATAATATAACGTAATATGCAGTGTATCATTGAAAACATCTTATAATATAACGTAATATGCAGTGTATCATTGAAAATACCTTATAATATAACGTAATATGCAGTGTATCATTAAAAATACCTTATAATATAACGTAATATGCAGTGTGTCCTTGAAAATACCTCATAATATAACGTAATATGCAGTGTATCATTGAAAATACCATATAGTATAACGTAATATGCAGTGCATCATTGAAAATACCTTATAATATAACGTAATATGCAGTGTATCATTGAAAATACCTTATAATATAACGTAATATGCAGTGTATCATTGAAAATACCTTATAATAAAACGTAATATGCAGTGTATCATTGAAAATACCGTAGAATATATGGTAATTCTAGTCTATCAATGAAAATACCTTATAATATAACGTAATATGCAGTGTATCATTGAAAATACCTTATAATATAACGTAATATGGAGTGTATCATTGAAAATACCTTATGATATAATGTAATATGCAGTGTATCATTGAAAATACCTTATAATATATCGTAATTTGTAGTGTATCATTGAAAATACCTTATAATATAACGTAATATGCAGTGTATCATTGAAAATACCTTATAATATATCGTTATTTGTAGTGTATCTTTGAAAATACCTTATAATATAACGTAATATGCAGTGTATCATTGAAAATACCTTATAATATATAGTAGTTTATCATTGAAAATACCTTATAATATAACTTAATATGCAGTGTATCATTGAAAATACCTTATGAGATAACGTAATATGCAGTGTATCATTGAAAATACCTTATAATATATAGTAGTTTATCATTGAAAATACCTTATAATATAACTTAATATTCTTTTCTTGTCTATCAATGAAAATACCTTATAATATAAAGTAATATGCAGTGTATCATTGAAAATTCCTTATAATATAACGTAATATGCAGTTTATCATTGAAAATACCTTATAATATAACGTAATATGCAGTGTATCATTGAAAATACCTTATAATATAACGTAATATGCAGTGTATCATTGAAAATACCTTATAATATAACATAATATGCTGTGTATCATTGAAAATACCTTATAATATATCGTAATTTATAGTGTATCTTTGAAAATACCTTATAATATATCGTAATTTGTAGTGTATCATTAAAAATACCTTATAATATAACGTAATATGCAGTGTATCATTGAAAATACCTCATAATATAACGTAATATGCAGTGTATCATTGAAAACATCTTATAATATAACGTAATATGCAGTGTATCATTGAAAATACCTTATAATATAACGTAATATGCAGTGTATCATTAAAAATACCTTATAATATAACGTAATATGCAGTGTGTCCTTGAAAATACCTCATAATATAACGTAATATGCAGTGTATCATTGAAAATACCATATAGTATAACGTAATATGCAGTGCATCATTGAAAATACCTTATAATATAACGTAATATGCAGTGTATCATTGAAAATACCTTATAATATAACGTAATATGCAGTGTATCATTGAAAATACCTTATAATAAAACGTAATATGCAGTGTATCATTGAAAATACCGTAGAATATATGGTAATTCTAGTCTATCAATGAAAATACCTTATAATATAACTTAATATGCAGTGTATCATTCAAAATACCTTATGATATAACGTAATATGCAGTGTATCATTGAAAATACCTTAGAATATATGGTAATTCTAGTCTATCAATGAAAATACCTTATAATATAACGTAATATGCAGTGTATCATTGAAAATACCTTAGAATATATGGTAATTCTTGTCTATCAATGAAAATACCTTATAATATAACGTAATATCCAGTGTATCATTGAAAATACCTTATAATATAACGTAATATGCAGTGTATCATTGAAAATACCTTATGATATAATGTAATATGCAGTGTATCATTGAAAATACCTTATAAAATATGGTAATTTGAACTGTATCAATCAAAATACGTAATAATATAAAGTAATATGCAGTGTATCATTGAAAATACCTTATAATATATCGTAATTTGTAGTGTATCATTAAAAATACCTTATAATATAACGTAATATGCATTGTATCATTGAAAATACCTCATAATATAACGTAATATGCAGTGTATCATTTGAAACATCTTATAATATAACGTAATATGCAGTGTATCATTGAAAATACCTTATGATATAATGTAATATGCAGTGTATCATTGAAAATACCTTATAAAATATGGTAATTTGAACTGTATCAATCAAAATACGTAATAATATAAAGTAATATGCAGTGTATCATTGAAAATACCTTATAATATATCGTAATTTGTAGTGTATCATTAAAAATACCTTATAATATAACGTAATATGCAGTGTATCATTGAAAATACCTCATAATATAACGTAATATGCAGTGTATCATTGAAAACATCTTATAATATAACGTAATATGCAGTGTATCATTGAAAATACCTTATAATATAACGTAATATGCAGTGTATCATTAAAAATACCTTATAATATAACGTAATATGCAGTGTGTCCTTGAAAATACCTCATAATATAACGTAATATGCAGTGTATCATTGAAAATACCATATAGTATAACGTAATATGCAGTGCATCATTGAAAATACCTTATAATATAACGTAATATGCAGTGTATCATTGAAAATACCTTATAATATAACGTAATATGCAGTGTATCATTGAAAATACCTTATAATAAAACGTAATATGCAGTGTATCATTGAAAATACCGTAGAATATATGGTAATTCTAGTCTATCAATGAAAATACCTTATAATATAACGTAATATGCAGTGTATCATTGAAAATACCTTATAATATAACGTAATATGGAGTGTATCATTGAAAATACCTTATGATATAATGTAATATGCAGTGTATCATTGAAAATACCTTATAATATATCGTAATTTGTAGTGTATCATTGAAAATACCTTATAATATAACGTAATATGCAGTGTATCATTGAAAATACCTTAGAATATATCGTTATTTGTAGTGTATCTTTGAAAATACCTTATAATATAACGTAATATGCAGTGTATCATTGAAAATACCTTATAATATATAGTAGTTTATCATTGAAAATACCTTATAATATAACTTAATATGCAGTGTATCATTGAAAATACCTTATGAGATAACGTAATATGCAGTGTATCATTGAAAATACCTTATAATATATAGTAGTTTATCATTGAAAATACCTTATAATATAACTTAATATTCTTTTCTTGTCTATCAATGAAAATACCTTATAATATAAAGTAATATGCAGTGTATCATTGAAAATTCCTTATAATATAACGTAATATGCAGTTTATCATTGAAAATACCTTATAATATAACGTAATATGCAGTGTATCATTGAAAATACCTTATAATATAACGTAATATGCAGTGTATCATTGAAAATACCTTATAATATAACATAATATGCTGTGTATCATTGAAAATACCTTATAATATATCGTAATTTATAGTGTATCTTTGAAAATACCTTATAATATAACGTAATAAGCAGTGTATCATTGAAAATACCTTATAATATATAGCAGTTTATGATTGAAAATACCTTTTATTATAACTTAATATGCAGTGTATCATTGAAAATACCTTATGATATAACGTAATATGC
The DNA here is from genome assembly GCA_916610255.1 of Lasioglossum lativentre. Classification (NCBI taxonomy): domain Eukaryota; kingdom Metazoa; phylum Arthropoda; class Insecta; order Hymenoptera; family Halictidae; genus Lasioglossum; species Lasioglossum lativentre. The sequence continues at coordinate 117,922 of CAKAJI010000092.1, forward strand.
AGTGTATCATTGAAAATACCTTAGAATATATGGTAATTCTAGTCTATCAATGAAAATACCTTATAATATAACGTAATATGCAGTGTATCATTGAAAATACCTTAGAATATATGGTAATTCTTGTCTATCAATGAAAATACCTTATAATATAACGTAATATCCAGTGTATCATTGAAAATACCTTATAATAAAACGTAATATGCAGTGTATCATTGAAAATACCTTATAATATATCGTAATTTGTAGTGTATCATTGAAAATACATTATAGTATAACGTAATATGCAGTATATCAATGAAAATACCTTATAATATATAGTAGTTTATCATTGTAAATACCTTATATTATAACGTAATATGCAGTGTATCATTGAAAATACCTTGTAATATAACGTAATATGCAGTGTATCATTGGAAATACCTTATAATATATAGTAGTTTATCATTGAAAATACCTTATAGTATAACGTTATATGCAGTGCATCATTGAAAATACCTTATAATATAACGTAATATGCAGTGTATCATTGAAAATACCTTATAATATAACGTAATATGCAGTGTATCATTGAAAATACCTTATGATATAATGTAATATGCAGTGTATCATTGAAAATACCTTATAAAATATGGTAATTTGAACTGTATCAATCAAAATACGTAATAATATAAAGTAATATGCAGTGTATCATTGAAAATACCTTATAATATATCGTAATTTGTAGTGTATCATTAAAAATACCTTATAATATAACGTAATATGCAGTGTATCATTGAAAATACCTCATAATATAACGTAATATGCAGTGTATCATTTGAAACATCTTATAATATAACGTAATATGCAGTGTATCATTGAAAATACCTTATGATATAATGTAATATGCAGTGTATCATTGAAAATACCTTATAAAATATGGTAATTTGAACTGTATCAATCAAAATACGTAATAATATAAAGTAATATGCAGTGTATCATTGAAAATACCTTATAATATATCGTAATTTGTAGTGTATCATTAAAAATACCTTATAATATAACGTAATATGCAGTGTATCATTGAAAATACCTCATAATATAACGTAATATGCAGTGTATCATTGAAAACATCTTATAATATAACGTAATATGCAGTGTATCATTGAAAATACCTTATAATATAACGTAATATGCAGTGTATCATTAAAAATACCTTATAATATAACGTAATATGCAGTGTGTCCTTGAAAATACCTCATAATATAACGTAATATGCAGTGTATCATTGAAAATACCATATAGTATAACGTAATATGCAGTGCATCATTGAAAATACCTTATAATATAACGTAATATGCAGTGTATCATTGAAAATACCTTATAATATAACTTAATATGCAGTGTATCATTGAAAATACCTTATGAGATAACGTAATATGCAGTGTATCATTGAAAATACCTTATAATATATAGTAGTTTATCATTGAAAATACCTTATAATATAACTTAATATTCTTTTCTTGTCTATCAATGAAAATACCTTATAATATAAAGTAATATTCAGTGTATCATTGAAAATTCCTTATAATATAACGTAATATGCAGTTTATCATTGAAAATACCTTATAATATAACGTAATATGCAGTGTATCATTGAAAATACCTTATAATATAACGTAATATGCAGTGTATCATTGAAAATACCTTATAATATAACATAATATGCTGTGTATCATTGAAAATACCTTATAATATATCGTAATTTATAGTGTATCTTTGAAAATACCTTATAATATAACGTAATAAGCAGTGTATCATTGAAAATACCTTATTATATATAGCAGTTTATGATTGAAAATACCTTTTATTATAACTTAATATGCAGTGTATCATTGAAAATACCTTATGATATAACGTAATATGCAGTGTATCATTGAAAATACCTTAGAATATATGGTAATTCTAGTCTATCAATGAAAATACCTTATAATATAACGTAATATGCAGTGTATCATTGAAAATACCTTAGAATATATGGTAATTCTTGTCTATCAATGAAAATACCTTATAATATAACGTAATATCCAGTGTATCATTGAAAATACCTTATAATAAAACGTAATATGCAGTGTATCATTGAAAATACCTTATATTATATCGTAATTTGTAGTGTATCATTGAAAATACATTATAGTATAACGTAATATGCAGTGTATCAATGAAAATACCTTATAATATATAGTAGTTTATCATTGAAAATACCTTATAGTATAACGTTATATGCAGTGCATCATTGAAAATACCTTATAATATAACGTAATATGCAGTGTATCATTGAAAATACCTTATAATATAACGTAATATGCAGTGTATCATTGAAAATACCTTATGATATAATGTAATATGCAGTGTATCATTGAAAATACCTTATAAAATATGGTAATTTGAACTGTATCAATCAAAATACGTAATAATATAAAGTAATATGCAGTGTATCATTGAAAATACCTTATAATATATCGTAATTTGTAGTGTATCATTAAAAATACCTTATAATATAACGTAATATGCATTGTATCATTGAAAATACCTCATAATATAACGTAATATGCAGTGTATCATTTGAAACATCTTATAATATAACGTAATATGCAGTGTATCATTGAAAATACCTTATGATATAATGTAATATGCAGTGTATCATTGAAAATACCTTATAATATATGGTAATTTGAACTGTATCAATCAAAATACGTAATAATATAAAGTAATATGCAGTGTATCATTGAAAATACCTTATAATATATCGTAATTTGTAGTGTATCATTAAAAATACCTTATAATATAACGTAATATGCAGTGTATCATTGAAAATACCTCATAATATAACGTAATATGCAGTGTATCATTGAAAACATCTTATAATATAACGTAATATGCAGTGTATCATTGAAAATACCTTATAATATAACGTAATATGCAGTGTATCATTAAAAATACCTTATAATATAACGTAATATGCAGTGTGTCCTTGAAAATACCTCATAATATAACGTAATATGCAGTGTATCATTGAAAATACCATATAGTATAACGTAATATGCAGTGCATCATTGAAAATACCTTATAATATAACGTAATATGCAGTGTATCATTGAAAATACCTTATAATATAACTTAATATGCAGTGTATCATTGAAAATACCTTATGAGATAACGTAATATGCAGTGTATCATTGAAAATACCTTATAATATATAGTAGTTTATCATTGAAAATACCTTATAATATAACTTAATATTCTTTTCTTGTCTATCAATGAAAATACCTTATAATATAAAGTAATATGCAGTGTATCATTGAAAATTCCTTATAATATAACGTAATATGCAGTTTATCATTGAAAATACCTTATAATATAACGTAATATGCAGTGTATCATTGAAAATACCTTATAATATAACGTAATATGCAGTGTATCATTGAAAATACCTTATAATATAACATAATATGCTGTGTATCATTGAAAATACCTTATAATATATCGTAATTTATAGTGTATCTTTGAAAATACCTTATAATATAACGTAATAAGCAGTGTATCATTGAAAATACCTTATAAAATATGGTAATTTGAACTGTATCAATCAAAATACGTAATAATATAAAGTAATATGCAGTGTATCATTGAAAATACCTTATAATATATCGTAATTTGTAGTGTATCATTAAAAATACCTTATAATATAACGTAATATGCAGTGTATCATTGAAAATACCTCATAATATAACGTAATATGCAGTGTATCATTGAAAACATCTTATAATATAACGTAATATGCAGTGTATCATTGAAAATACCTTATAATATAACGTAATATGCAGTGTATCATTAAAAATACCTTATAATATAACGTAATATGCAGTGTGTCCTTGAAAATACCTCATAATATAACGTAATATGCAGTGTATCATTGAAAATACCATATAGTATAACGTAATATGCAGTGCATCATTGAAAATACCTTATAATATAACGTAATATGCAGTGTATCATTGAAAATACCTTATAATATAACTTAATATGCAGTGTATCATTGAAAATACCTTATGAGATAACGTAATATGCAGTGTATCATTGAAAATACCTTATAATATATAGTAGTTTATCATTGAAAATACCTTATAATATAACTTAATATTCTTTTCTTGTCTATCAATGAAAATACCTTATAATATAAAGTAATATGCAGTGTATCATTGAAAATTCCTTATAATATAACGTAATATGCAGTTTATCATTGAAAATACCTTATAATATAACGTAATATGCAGTGTATCATTGAAAATACCTTATAATATAACGTAATATGCAGTGTATCATTGAAAATACCTTATAATATAACATAATATGCTGTGTATCATTGAAAATACCTTATAATATATCGTAATTTATAGTGTATCTTTGAAAATACCTTATAATATAACGTAATAAGCAGTGTATCATTGAAAATACCTTATAATATATAGCAGTTTATGATTGAAAATACCTTTTATTATAACTTAATATGCAGTGTATCATTGAAAATACCTTATGATATAACGTAATATGCAGTGTATCATTGAAAATACCTTAGAATATATGGTAATTCTAGTCTATCAATGAAAATACCTTATAATATAACGTAATATGCAGTGTATCATTGAAAATACCTTAGAATATATGGTAATTCTTGTCTATCAATGAAAATACCTTATAATATAACGTAATATCCAGTGTATCATTGAAAATACCTTATAATAAAACGTAATATGCAGTGTATCATTGAAAATACCTTATAATATATCGTAATTTGTAGTGTATCATTGAAAATACATTATAGTATAACGTAATATGCAGTGTATCAATGAAAATACCTTATAATATATAGTAGTTTATCATTGTAAATACCTTATATTATAACGTAATATGCAGTGTATCATTGAAAATACCTTGTAATATAACGTAATATGCAGTGTATCATTGGAAATACCTTATAATATATAGTAGTTTATCATTGAAAATACCTTATAGTATAACGTTATATGCAGTGCATCATTGAAAATACCTTATAATATAACGTAATATGCAGTGTATCATTGAAAATACCTTATAATATAACGTAATATGCAGTGTATCATTGAAAATACCTTATGATATAATGTAATATGCAGTGTATCATTGAAAATACCTTATAAAATATGGTAATTTGAACTGTATCAATCAAAATACGTAATAATATAAAGTAATATGCAGTGTATCATTGAAAATACCTTATAATATATCGTAATTTGTAGTGTATCATTAAAAATACCTTATAATATAACGTAATATGCAGTGTATCATTGAAAATACCTCATAATATAACGTAATATGCAGTGTATCATTTGAAACATCTTATAATATAACGTAATATGCAGTGTATCATTGAAAATACCTTATAATATAACGTAATATGCAGTGTATCATTAAAAATACCATATAGTATAACGTAATATGCAGTGCATCATTGAAAATACCTTATAATATAACGTAATATGCAGTGTATCATTGAAAATACCTTATAATATAACGTAATATGCAGTGTATCATTGAAAATACCTTATAATAAAACGTAATATGCAGTGTATCATTGAAAATACCGTTGAATATATGGTAATTCTAGTCTATCAATGAAAATACCTTATAATATAACGTAATATGCAGTGTATCATTGAAAATACCTTATAATATAACGTAATATGGAGTGTATCATTGAAAATACCTTATGATATAATGTAATATGCAGTGTATCATTGAAAATACCTTATAATATATGGTAATTTGTAGTGTATCAATGAAAATACCTTATAATATAACGTAATATGCAGTGTATCATTGAAAATACCTTATAATATAACGTAATATGGAGTGTATCATTGAAAATACCTTATAATATATGGTAATTTGAACTGTATCAATCAAAATACCTTCTCATATATCGTAATATGCAGTGTATCATCGAAAATACCTTATAATATATCGTAATTTGTAGTGTATCATTGAAACTACCTTTTCATATAACGTAATATGCAGTGTATCATTGAAAATACCTTATAATATATCGTAATTTGTAGTGTATCATTGATAATACCTCATAGTATAACGTAATATGCAGTGCATCATTGAAAATACCTTATAATATAACGTAATATGCAGTGTATCATTGAAAATACCTTATAATATATCGTAATATGCAGTGTATCATTGAAAATACCTTATAGTATAACGTAATATGCAGTGCATCATTGAAAATACCTTATAATATAACGTAATATGCAGTGTATCATTGAAAATACCTTATAATATATCGTAATATGCAGTGTATCATTGAAAATACCTTATAGTATAACGTAATATGCAGTGTATCATTGAAAATACCTTATAATATATCGTAATTTGTAGTGTATCATTGAAAATACCATATAGTATAACGTAATATGCAGTGCATCATTGAAAATACCTTATAATATATAGTAGTTTATCATTGAAAACATCTTATAATATAACGTAATATGCAGTGTATCATTGAAGATACATTATGATATAACGTAATATGCAGTGTATCATTGAAAATACCATATAATATATCGTAATATGTAGTTTATCATTGAAAATACGTTATAATATAACGTAATATGCAGTGTATCATTGAAAATACCATATAATATAACGTAATATGCCGTGTATCATTGAAAATACCTTATAATAAAACGTAATATGCAGTGTATCATTGAAAATACCTTATAATATATCGTAATTTGTAGTGTATCATTGAAAATACCATATAGTATAACGTAATATGCAGTGCATCATTGAAAATACCTTATAATATATCGTAATTTGTAGTGTATCATTGAAAATACCTCATAGTATAACGTAATATGCAGTGCATCATTGAAAATACCTTATAATATAACGTAATATGCAGTGTATCATTGAAAATACCTTATAATATATCGTAATATGCAGTGTATC